>PVJN01000119.1:0-276750 GCA_004026805.1 Lasiurus borealis | reverse complement strand
GGTAACTATTTTTCTCTTGCTGCTTTTAATATTCTCTCTTTGTCTTTTGCTTTTGCTATTGTAATTATGATGTGTCTTGGTGTGGTCCTCTTTGGGGTTCTGTATGCTTCCTGGACTTGTAAGTCTATTTCTTTCACCAAGTGGTGGAAGTTTTCCATCATTATTTCTTCAAACAGGTTTTCAGTATCTTGCTCTCTCTTCTTCTGGCACCCCCATAATTCTGATGTTGGTACCCTTGAAGTTGTCTCAGCGGTTCCTTACACTTTCTTCACATTTTTGGATTCTTTTTTCTTTTCCAGTTGAGTGTTTTCTGCTTCTATGCATTTCAATTCTTTGACTTGATTCTTGTGTTCCTGTAGTCTGCTTTTAGGTCTCTGTATAATATTTTTTATTTCAGTCAGTGTATGTTTAATTTCTAGTTGTTCCTTTTTCATCTCCTCTTGGGTCTTGCTAAATTTATGCATTTTTTTCTAGGAAAGTCTTGAAAAACCTTATAACCGTGGTTTTGAACTCTATATCCAGGCATTTGTTTTCCTCCATTTCTTTAGTTTGTGATCTGTTTCTTTGTCTCTGCATTTTCGCTGCTTCCCTGAGTTGGTAGAGTAGCTTTTGTGTTAGGTGTCCTATATGTCCCAGCCTCCCCAGTTACCTGAGGTTGACTCTTTTGGTGCACCCGTTTGTGGACTGTGTGTACAGTCTTATTATAGTTAAGTCTTGATTGTTGTTGGTATCATTGGGGGAATTGACCTCCAAGCCAATTGGTTGTGAGGATCAGCTGTGTCTATGCCGGGAGAACTTCTATGCTAGAGTCAGCCTTATGATAAAAGACTTGCAAAATTGCAAGAGCCTCTGTGTACAGCTTGGATGGGCCGGAGTCTCAGGGCTGAGCAGACAGCCTTGGCTTCCCGTTAGCCCTGCACTCTGTGGCCCCTGAGTCTCAGTGTCCCTCAGTAATCGCTGCAGCCCTCTCTGTGTGCACGTGTCTCCAGACCTCTGCCTTTCCAGCTCCCCTGAGTTGCCCTGCGCTCCATGGACCTGTATGAGTCTGGGTCACCAGGGTCTCACCTGAAACTGGAGTTTCAGCGCAGTTGGGAGGTTCTGTCTTCCTCCCGCTAGAGGAAGCCAGCTGCACAATCAGCAGTCAGTCCTCTGCGTACTCCTCCAGAGCTCTGGCTTTGTGGCTTCCCTAAGTTTCCATGCACTCCTTCCTTTTCACGACAGTCCAGACTCCCCCAATATGAGGCTTTCCCAGAACTAGGGTTCAGTGCAGTCGGGAGTTTCTGTCTCCCTCCCATTACAGGAAGCCAGCCAGGCCCTGTGCTGCCCGTCCTCTCCACTTTTGTCTTTGCACCTCAGCTTTTTGCAACTCCTCTGAATCTCTGTGAGCCCCTCTCTTTCCTTCTAGTTGTAGAGTTTCCACTCAGCCAGGTTTCCTATGGTTCTGAATG
Organism: Lasiurus borealis; assembly: GCA_004026805.1. Taxonomy (NCBI): domain Eukaryota; kingdom Metazoa; phylum Chordata; class Mammalia; order Chiroptera; family Vespertilionidae; genus Lasiurus; species Lasiurus borealis. Next base: position 275,302 of record PVJN01000119.1, on the reverse strand, counting down.
GTGTCCGTTCTATCTTTTAGCTGTAGTTTTGAAATTGTTGTGCGAGGCAGCAGTTTAGGTGTTCACCTATGCCGCCATCTTGGCTTCTCCTCAAATAATTTTTTTTTAAATTATAAAGTAGATATAAATAGGATAACTTCCTATTCACAAAGTCTCTAACCTGGGGAGGTATGCTGAGGCGAAACACTCAGATCAGAAAGCAACTCATCCCAGGAAACACAGTCAGGGTGGGAAGCACACACCGTCCTGTAATAAACCCGAAGGCCATGCCCGGCGGGTTGTGTAAGACCACAGAGGGGAGCACTCCGGCTGCAGAGGTTCCCTGCCGGGGATGGAAGTCCTCCCCGGCCTCCAGGCCAAGAGGGTGTAGCCCAGGGACGGACTTCAGCTGGCCCCGGGGCCCCGGGCTAAGAGGGATGTGCTAACAATCGTCAGGGGAAAATCCTTTGCTAAATATTGAGAAAACTCGGCCTCTCCAGTTAAAGGAAACTCTGTCTTCCCGTTTCCAACTGCAAAATCGTCTCCCAGTGCCACATTTCTGTTGTTTGTTTTACTGTTTCTGAACTTCGATGGCTCGGAGGGCTAGAAGGCGATTTCATCTCCAGCTGGCAGCAGCGCGCTGCCCCGTTTTCCAACTTGGACGCCAGCTCCTCCCTAACGAGTCTACCACACCTCGTTCCCCCGAGCTCCGCTCTGGCCCAGAACTGCCTGCTGAGCGGGCGGCACCGCAGGCACCAGGGCTCCGAGGCCTCGGGCAAGGCTTTCTCAGTCGCTGCTTTCTTTCTGTTCCAAGAGAGAAGTGTCTTGAAAAAGTCAGTAAAAGATGAGCTGTGAAAGCCAGCTAACCTTGTTTTCTCCTCTCTGCTCTGTCACCATGAAAACACCGACTCTGTCTCAGAGGGGAGGCGGGGGAGATACACAGGTGGGAGGCCCCACAACTGTAGCCTGGCAAAACCGGAAAGCGGCCATTAGGTTTTCATACGATCCCGTCTCGATTCTAGCAATATTGGTTGATCTACAATATTAAAACTACTAATAGCCCGACTGGTGAGGCTCAGTGGTGGAGCGTAGCCCCATGCATCAAAAGGTCACCGGTTAGATTCCGGGTCAGGGCACATGCCTGGGTTTTGGGCTTGATCCCCATGAGGGGGCTGTACAGAAGGCAGTTGATCCCATGTTTCTCTCTCTTTCAAAATAATAAAAATATAGTAAAAAAAACACTATTCATAAATAATTTTTTTAAAATATATTTTATTGATTTTTTTACAGAGAGAAAGGGAGAGGGATAGAGTTAAAAACTTCGATGAGAGAGAGACATTGATCAGCTGCCTCCTGCACGCACCCTACTGGGGATGTGCCCGCAACCAGGATACATGCCCGTGACCGGAATGGAATCTAGGACCTTTCAGTCCGCAGACTGGGTTGCAAGTTCTGAAATTTTCTCACATCTGCTGCTCTTCCAATAAGAACATGTGACAGGAAAGTTTCTCTGATGCTTCCATTCCATACAAGCAGCTCTGATATGGCTGAAAATGGCGTAGAAATAAATGTGTCATGAAAAGCTAGTTAAACATAGATAGCTGTAGCCCCATTTGAAGAAGTAAGATGGTGTTTGGGTTTGCTTGGATTTACCATAAAGGGAGTACAGATCTTCCATGCAGTTGATGAGAGTGGAGGAAGTGAATTCACACACTCCCTGTGTAACAGTTAGTTGTTCTTTGCGTACTCAGATGCCTGGTATAAAGGCTTTGGTCACATGATGCCATTGGCACACACCTGGCAGGTCAACATTCAGAGAGAGAAGGGCAGACACACTGGGGGAAGCCGGCTGGGTGTGGACCTGGGACCTCCTCTTGGCGGCCTGGAAGCCATACAGCGTGTGGCTTCTGATTTTTCCAGGACATTATTTGCACGTGTCTTCTGTGTGAAGCCCAGAATTCTGTGGAAACTGTGCAGGTTGGTGGCATTTGAAATAACAATAAAAAAAATCACGTGTTAAATGGAACGTTTCTATACTTTTTTTGCACATCAGACCAAAGGCAGAAGACGAAATATTCTGTGCTCATCTTAACCGCGTTAGACTCCAGAGATCTGATTCTTTAAACCAAGCCTGGCAAAGCACCAAATATTGATTAAAAAGCAAAACAGTGGATAACTGGTTTGGCTCAGTGGATAGAGCATCAGTCGTGGACTGAAAGGTCCCAGGTTTGATTCCAGTCAAGGGCATGTACCTTGGTTGTGGGCACATCCCCAGTAGGGAGTGTGCAAGAGTCAGTTGAATTGATGTTTCTCTCTCATCGATGTTTCTGACTCTCTATCTCTCCCTTCCTCTCTGTAAAAAATCAATAATATGTATATATATTTTTAAAAAGCATAACAAAAACAACAACCTTTCTGCCCCCTTACAAATCAGCTTGAATTTCACAGATTCATGCCAAGTGATGTTTTCATGATTGCGTAGCTACTAATCAATAGAATAAAATATCAGGCTTCATTCTCATACACTGGGGAAATGGGGAATGAGAAACATTTAAAAAATAAAGGGAGTCAGAGATAGAAATAGTAAGAGACAGAAGGTGAGATTGGGGGTGTAGGGGGTACCAGGGTTCTAAGCTTGCTCCTGTCGAATGAACCCGTGCATTGGGAAGAGGCGAGGAGCGCTGTGTTGGGGTCCATGAATGGGGGGAGACTGTAAGGCCAGGCAGCACTGCGATGCAGGAGGAAACCGTTTTCTGTTAGACACTTGCCATGTTTTGGTGATTCTCTACCTCATCCACGTCCTGGTAGGAGTCAAACCATCTCTCGTTAGAGAAGCTGGCAGCCCTGGCTTCCTTTCCCAGCCGGGAGAGAAGCAGCTCACCAACCACCGACTGAGACCCACACTGGGCTCCTCATATCTCTCTCTCTCCCTCCCTCTTTCTCTCTCTCTCTCATAGCTGCAGTAGCGATTTTTACAAGGCCGTGTTCCTAGCGCAGAAGGTTCCGTGATTGGTTTTGCAGCCGGAGCCCACATTCCTTGGATCTCTGTGGGGTGGTGGAGGCCCGGGGAGAGCATGTGCTCCTGCAGAGGCTGCGGCACAGACTGTTTTCCCAGGCCCGGCCTTGGCCATGACACAGGGAACTGCTCACAGAGCCGCCCGCCTGGCCTGTTAAACCGGCCCTAACGAGGCTTGTCTTTAAAGGGCCACTCACGTGGTTTGGGCATGTGTGGTCTGCGCTGCCGGCTGGTGATCCTCAGTAGAGTACAGGATTAGGCTGGTTTCATCAGATGCACGGGGGCGGGAGTGAAGCAAATGCTAGGCAAGGGGGAGTATGGCTGCCAGATACGCACGTTCCAGTTCTCATGGCCCTGGAGGCTTAGCTGCAGCCTTTTCTCCATTCGGTAAATCGAACAGGCCTTTCCCCTCAGTGTGACTCCAAATTGAGTCGAATGTAGCTTCTGAGTTATCTGCACACGCACTGTGAACCAGACGCCACGCACTCATGTTTCCCCTCTCTTGAGAAACTACTGGTAATCCTCTTTTGGCGAATGAATGTAAGAACTGATTTGGGTTGAGTGTTGACCCATGAACCAGGAGGCCACGGTTCGATTTCTGGTCAGGGCACATGCTCAGATTGGGGGCTCGATCCCCAGTGTGAGGCATGCATGAGGCAGCCAATCAATGATTCTCTTATCATTGATGTTTCTCTCTCTCTCTCTCTCTCTCTCTCCCACTCTCTTCCTATCTGAAATCTATCTATATCTATATCTATCTATATCTATATCTATATCTATCTATCTATATCTATATCTATCTATCTATCTATCTATGTATTTAATATACATTTTATTGACTTTTTCACAGAGAGGAAGGAAGAGGGATAGAGAGTTAGAAACATCAATGAGAGAGAGACATCGATCAGCTGTCTCCTGCACGCCCCCTACTGGGGATGTGCCCGCAACCAAGGTACATGCTCTTGACCGGAATTGTACCTGGGACCTTTGAATCTGCAGACCGACGCTCTATCCACTGAGCCAAACTGGTTTTGGCCAAAATATATACTTTTAAAACAGAATTGATTTGGGGTAGGTGCTTATGAATGGAATTGTTGTGTCCCATGGTGTCTTAATTTGGAAGCTTTCCAAAGTGGTTGCACCCATTCACATCTCAGTCACACAACCCCTGAACAGACATTTACAGACGCCCGCTCCCTCTCAGTCCTCCTAGCTGAGGGCAAGTCTTGTCTCATAAGGCTGAGTCCAACACAGAAGTTCTCCTGGCGTAGAAACAGGTAATCCTCACAGCCACTTGGCCTGGAGATCAATTTCCCCCAGTGATACCAACAACAATCAAGATTTAACTACAACAAGGCTGTACACACAGTCAACAAAGGGGTACACCAAGAGAGTCCATCTCAGGTAACTGGGGAGGCGGAGCTACTGGGCCATATAGGACACCTAGCACAAAAGCTACTCTATCAAAACTCAGGGAAGCAGTGAAAATTCGGAGACAAAGGAACAGATCACAAAAGAAAGAAATGGAGGAAAACAAATGACTGGACATTGCGTTCAAAACCACAGTATTAAGGTTTTTCAAGAATTTCCTAGAAAAGATGGATAAATTTAGCGGGACCCAAGATTACGCTACCCAGCAAAACTATCTTTCAGAATTGAAGGTCAGAGAAGAACTTCACAGATTAAAAAAAAGCTAAATGAGTTCATTAACACCAAACCAGTATTATATGAAATACTGAAAGGAAGAGGAAGAAAAAGGTGATAAGGATTTATTAAATCAAAAAGTAAAAATAAAAATAAATTCAAACAAAATATAATATTTCTCCTCAAAGGAAAAAAAAAATATCACAACTGCAAATCATCCATTCCGTTAATTTAATATATTAAAAAAACCACAAGCCAGACAATGCAAATCCTCTCATAAAACCCCACGGATCTGAGAAGCTTTGCACTGATTTTGAACTTCCCTTATCTAAATATTGTATGGGTTTCACAGGAATAGAACTTGATGGAAGCAAACTAACATTTTTGTGAGCATTTGTGGCCCATCATGCATTAAGTACTCTAGGGGCTCCCTCCTCCCCCCTCCCTAAGACACCCGCAGGCTAACACATTCAGACAAGGGGCCACAGACCCAGGGACGCTAAGGCAGTGCCACCTGAAGAGAAGTTACTGCGTAAAGCAGGTTCTTCCTCTACAGAGCTCCCTTTCTGTCCCTGGGACCCAGAGCAGCGACAGGGAAAGAGAGGACCCTCATTAAATAGTGTGAATGAATGAATGTAAATAAGTGGCCTTGTCCAAAGGATGCTTAAGATAGAATCACGATGAAATCCAAAGTCATTAACTTGTTGCATACAACACGGCTTCCTCATGAGCCCATCTCATAGCAGGTACCCCCTGGGATGCTATGTCCTATATCAGATCATACTGTCAATTCCTAATCTATCAGATCATATTGTCAATTCCTAATCTATCAGATCATACCATTAGTTCCTAATCTATCAGATCATACCATTAATTCCTAATCTATCAAATCAAACCATTAATTCATAATCTATCAGATCATACCATTAATTCCTAATCTATCAGATCATACCATTAATTCCTAATCTATCAAATCAAACCATTAATTCCTAATCTATCAGATCATACTGTCAATTCCTAATCTATCAGATCATACCATTAATTCCTAATCTATCAAATCAAACCATTAATTCCTAATCTATCAGATCATACTGTCAATTCCTAATCTATCAGATCATACCATTAATTCATAATCTATCAGATCATTTGTTGTATTGTACAGTGGTACCTCGAGATACGAGTTTAATTCGTTCTGTCACCTTGAGGCGTGGGAAACTATGAGACGCTCGAGTCGCGGTAAACTGGTGGGTCATGTGCAGCCGGCCGATCCGTGCGATGACTCCTATCTCAAAAGTCGCTCGTATTTCAAAGCAAAAATCGCTCGCTCGACGGCTCGTATCTCAAAAACCTCGTATGTTAGGGCACTCGTATCTCGAGGTGCCACTGTATGATCTTTAGGACACATTCGCTCTGAGTGGTATAAACCCTTTCCCACTGCAAACCTCTCCCCTTCCCTGTCCGTAGACACGTTACAGAAGAACAGGGATGCTTTCTGGACGGCGATCAGTGCCAAGGCGGTGTGGCTTCCCCTGACCGCGACACTGTCAGAAACAAAGCTGGCACCGTAATTTCCCTCCAATGACATCACGGGGTTGCTGCCCACAGCACACATATCTTTGGGTGAGGGAGGCAACCCGGAGAGCAAGTCATGCAGGGAAATTACACGGTGCACCGAGCGAGGCTTGTGTTCAGCACATTCCGAGCCCGCAGCTGCCCCTCAGATGTCTTCGCACAATATCGATGGCTCTTTAATGAGCGGGTGTCCAAGCATAAAATGACTTAAAAAACTGGCTCACCACCAAAACTCTTCGAAATCCCATGGAAGTGAACAATGTTTCACTTCCGATGTGATCAGGTGATTGTAATTTTATTCTCAAAACCGAATGAAAATGTCTTCCGGGTGATTTACACTGGAAACTTCTCCGAAGTGCATGTGAGCACCGTCTCCATAACGAAGGCCTCACATAAGCTCCAGCTGGGGCACTCTTAGTAGAAAAGGCATGACTCTGAGTATGAACCATCACAGCAATACTTCATCAGGAAGGAATACAGTGGTACCTCGAGATACGAGTTTAATTCATTCCGTAACCTTGAGGCGTGGGAAACTATGAGATGCTCAAGTCGCGGTAAACTGGTGGGTCGTGTGCAGCCGGCCGATCCGCAAGATTACTCGTATCTTAACTGTTGCTCGTATTTCAAAGCAAAAATCGTTCGGTTGACGGCTTGTATCTCAAAAATCTCGTACGTTAGGGCACTCGTATCTCGAGGTACCACTGTAAATGCAGGAGGGAGAGGGGTAAATAGCAGGTCTGCCCAGGCGGTCTCCTCAATTACTGTTTCAAGTTTGGTCCTTAAACCAAAAGCGTCAGCATCTCCTCGTGACCAGCGCTTCTCAGACTAGAATGTGCTTATGATCCCACGTGGGTCTGGCATGGAACTGAGGTTCTGACTGTTTCATAAGCTTCTAGATGGCACTGAAGCTGCCTGCCCATGGTCCATGCTGAGCTGCGCGGGTCCTAGATGGTCAAGGGTAACTTGCTCTATTTTGATGATGCACACTCTTTTGTATGTCTGTTTGTATAGTAATTTGGGGACAGCAACTATGTACTGAATATACATCTGTGAGATAAAATTTGGAAGTAAAATCAGGTAACGGAGAAGAACTGAATAACTGATAAAGTTTTTTCAAGCATGGAAATCAGAAGGATTTATCAGACCACTGAGGAGGGAAACGTATGGATGCACTGAAAAATGACACTTGTTTTACTGATTTAATTCAACTTTTCACTTGACAGCCACATCTTGCCGATGAGGAAAAAAATGATGGTTTCGTGGAGAGCTTGAAAGGAAACACTTTCAACTGCAGATAAACAGCTCATTCTTTTTCATAAGGGAAAAACAGCAGAATGGGGATTTTTACAGTTATGAAGTTGTCAACAATTTTGCAATCTCCATCTCAACACATGAGGATTGTGCAAGTGTCGTTGACAATTCCCCACTCTGAAGGAAATGCTGGTTTTTACGACCTGATGGGTTTGATGCCTCGGAGGCGTGGCGGGTCCTGAGTGGGCCGCGTTTTGAACACAGAACACGGCCATGTCAGTAAAACATCTGCAACAGATGCGCGAGCAAGCGGCTTTAGAGCTTTGGTCCCACCCTTTCATTTTAAAAAAGGGAAAAAAATCAAAGGTCAGCGAAGCTGGGAGACTGGCCCGGGCCCCGCCCCGCCAGTTAGAACCAGGGCTCGGACCAGCGCCCACAGCGCTTGCTGCCTGGGTTTTCCTGTTTTTTCCATAACAGTGTGAGTTTTCAGCTTAAGTGAGTGTGTGTTTTCCGAAGCCCAGAGAATACTAACGGTGATGACGAAAATGTGGGCAGCTTACAAAGGGTCCCCCTAGAAGCGTTTATTTTCTTGATTATTTTTTTCTGTTTAGACATCATTAAAATATTCACTGAAGTGTACACACACTGACTGTGATAAGAAACAGTGTTGATGGCAAGTTAGCCAATAAGGACGAATGGATTCTTTGGAAGAAACGGACCTTAAAAATGAGAGGGAAGGGGGTCTGAATTAAAAAGCAGAAATTCAATGCACTTATTTTTAAAAATACGGGTTTTCCTTTCTTTGTGTTGAGGAGACACTGCTGTCATCGTGAAACTAGTTTTGACAATATGACCATCTGGGACTCACTGGCCCCCCATAGCCGGGAAGCCAGCCCTTCCCAATATCCCCCCCCCTTTCCTAAGGAACAGGCTCGCCCCTTCCCGCTGGCCTGGCTCCTGTGGCCAGAGACGGGGACTCAGGTGTACCTCGTTAAGCCGAATTTCTGCAAGAGCTGGCACGCTCCGAGCCTGGCTTTGTGGTTAGACGTTCTCCAGCACCAAATTGCTCTCCTGGCTGAAGTTCAGGGCCGCTCAGCTCTGGGTGCAAGTCCATGAGCAGGAGGGGGGCGGGGGGGGGGGTGCCACAGGCTGAGGCTCCAAGTTGGGCAGCAATGGAAGAAGCCCAGAAAAGCCATTTGGCTCTGAGGTCAGGCCTTTTCGACGCAGCTGCCCATTCTCTGTGCTTCCTCCCGAGGTTAGTTCATTAAGAGGCCCCGCAGCAGAAAGAATTACCTTGGGCCTTAACGAGAACAGCGTTTAAATTTTTTGTGTTTTTTTAGAGAATTTTAAGGTTTTCAGTAAAACTGCAGAGATTTATCAGATATCGCCCAGACCACCCAACACACACAGTCCCTCCCATTATCAAGGTCATTCACCAGGCGGCGCATTTGTTATAACTGGTAAACCTACACTGGCACCATCATATCCCAAAGCCTTTAGGGTCCATAATTGGCGCAGGGTCCTTAATTGCTGTTGCACATTTGTGTAAATGTATAATATCATGCATCCATCATCATGGTACTTACTATATATATACTGCCCTAAAAAGCCCGTGTCCTGCCTGTTCCTCTCTCCCTCCCTCCTTCTCCCTCCCTCTCTCTCTCTCTCTCTCTCTCCCTCTCCTCACTCTTCCTCCAGCAATCTGTGATCTTTTTACTATCTCCCGTTTCACCTTTCCACAACAGCATAGTTGAAATTGGACAAGGTAAGGCCTTTTTAGATTGGCTTCTTTTCATAGTTAATAGCTTAGTTCCTTTAAAAAAAAATATATATATATATATTATTGATTTTTTACAGAGAGGAAGGGAGAGGGATAGAGTTAGAAACATCGATGAGAAAGAGACATCAATCAGTTGCCTCCTGCACGCCCTCTACTGGAGATATGCCCACAAACAAGGTGCATGCCCTTGACCGAAATCGAACCCAGGACCTTTTAGTGAGCCAAACCGGTTTCGGCAATAGCCTAGTTCTTGTTGGTGATGAATACTATTCCATGGTCTGGGTGGGCCATGGTTTACGTATCCATTCACTCACGGAGGCCATCTTGGTTGCTTCCAAGTTTTGGTAACAATGACAAAGTTGCTGTACACATCCATGGGCAGGGTTCTGTTTTGGGGAACATAAATTTTCAACCTCTTTGGAAAAATATGGAGGAGCGTGATCGCTGAGTCACATGGTAAGAGTGCGTTTAGTTGTGTAAGAAACTGCCCAATGCTTTTCACCGGCAAAGAAGGGGAGATCAGGTAGCCCCATCCTCACCAGCATTTGCTGTTGTCAGTGGGTTCTGGCCAATCTAATGGGTGCATTGTGGTGTCTCGTTGTTTTCATTTGCACGTCGCTGGTAGCAAATGGGGTGGACCATCTTTTCATCAGCTTATTTGCCCGTGGGATAGCTTCTTGGGCAAAACATTTGTAAAGACTGTGGCCCATCTTATAATGGAGTTATTTTCTTAATGTTGAATTGTAAGAGTTTTTTTGGTGTGTGTGCATATTTTGGATAACAGTTCTCTATTAGATGTATCTTTTGCAAATATTTTCTCCACACCTGTGGCTTCTATTCCCACACTCTGGGCGTTGTCTCTCACAGAGAAGACACTTGTAATTTGAATGAGGTCCAGTTTGTTTCTTTCATGGTTCATGCCTTTGATGTTTTATCTCCAAGGCCATTGCCATGTCCAAGGATTTCTCCTAGGTTATATTCCAGGAGTTTTATGGTTTTGCATTTTACATTTATGTCAATGATCTAATTTTATTTCATTTTTTTTGTGGAGGGCGTAAGGTCTGTGTCGAGACTCATCCCTCTGCATGTGGATGTCCAGTTGTTCCAGAACCATCTGTGGAAGAGACTGCCTTTGCTACTTTGTCAAGGCCAGTTTACTGTGACACGTGGTAAGTGGGGAAGCTCAGGACTTGGTTGGAAAGTCTGTAAGGAGGATCCTCTGAAAAGTTGGGGGACTCTCAGGGGACCCCCTGCCTTGACTTTTCCAAACAAGTCTGAGCCCCTGGTGTGTTTTATTGGAATCTCTTGGTTTAATATTTAGACCTGACCTTTTAGAAGCATCTGCTTTCTCACAGATGCTTACCCTGCTGATAATATCTAATAGTTAATTCTAGTTCAAGCTGTTGTTACAATAAAAGCCTAAGAAGGCAGGCGAATGGGGCTGTTAGGTGCTATAGCCAAGCTGTCCCTTAGCCTCTCTTCCACAGAAACGGGTGTCAGAGTAATCCATCCATCCATTGTCCAGTGTCTGTGGACCAGTCCCAGGATTAAATAACAGATTTTTAAATTTGTTTGCCTTTAATTGTTTCAGGAATGTCTATAGTTGTAGATCTGAATGGATTCCAGCATGAACTATTCACTGTACCCAAATCTAGCCTTTCCTAAGACAATGTCAAGGGGAAGACATGAGACCAGAATCTGTGTTCTGACAGATTTTCTTTAGCACATGGGGTGTGCCGTCTGACCGTCCATTACAGCAAACCTCAATGGGCACCACCCTGGAATTTAAGATATTTTAATAATTCTCAAGCGCAGGGAGAAAGAGTCTGGTTCCAATTCCCTTATAATTGGAAGTCTCTTGGGCTCTTAAGTAAAATTTTGGTTGCCAATCGTCTTGATAAAGGGGTACTGCCTAAATCCACGGTAAAAGCTTGAAAACCCTGGCTCATAATATGCCCATGTATCTCAATACATTCCTTTCAGAGAAGTATAGATATTTATTTTACTCATAGCTTTTTACATGACTAAAGGGAAGAGAGAATCTGTGTTAAAGGTGATAATACAGACATTTGAACAAAGTACACTATTACTAACTTCTGAGTATCCACTTCAAATCTGGAAAATATAATTTAACACCCCATATCTACTTTAGATAAAGAAGGACAAGAATATAGCTACAGCTTTTACTTTATAACACTGAAAATAACTACATTTTAACAATTGGTACAGAAAGAAACCCATATAGAGGAAAGATGAATATTGAATACATGATTATTATACAGTAGGTGATATTTTTGGTTCCTTCATTGATCAATGACTAGTCATACTTTTAAAAAACGTGTATTGATTATCTGCTTTGTAACTGAAAAGACATTTTTCTCTGCTTCAGCTTCTCTCTGTGTAAATTTAACTGTTTAGAACTATCTCCTTAAGGTTTTCTATATATTTTAAATTCTCATTATATTTATGCAGTTTAGGAAAACGTTGTTTATTGAGTCTGTATAATAAATTAGAGGCAAATTATACCATTGGATGAAAAAAAATCTGTTAAAAACCTCTACCTCTAAAATTTCCATATTTTTGCCAGTTATATATTTATGTAAATATAGGTAAAATACATAAGAAAACATGATGTGGCAGACAGAAAATCTAGATTTAGGCCTACATGTACCTTCAATTTATTATTGACAAAATTACCAAGATATTTAAATGGGAACACATACTTTCAACAAATGGTCTGGGACAATTTGACAATTATATCCAAAATAAACCAAAAAATAAGCCTGTTTTTACCTCATACAATACACTAAGATCAATTCAAAATGACTCATAGACCTAAATCTAGAAAAATTTTAAAGGAAACCATGATAGAAAAATCTCAGTGACCGTGAGTTTGATACATATTTCTTAAACACCACAGAAAAAAGACAAACTACAAAAGAAATAAATCTCTATGTTGAATTTTATCAAAACTGAAAATACTGCTCTTCAAAAGACACTGGTATAAAAATGAAAAGGCTTAAGGTGGACTTTCTGTCAATTTTTGCGGAGATCTTCGGTTGTGGCAAAGAAAGATGCCCACATTCGCGGGGTCTCTTGAAATGACTCGAGTCTCTGAAGGGGTTTGGGGGGATGGGGGACTGTCTAAAAAGTCATATAATAAATTTGCAAATCTGAAACCACGTGCTTTTATTTTAAAAGCCCTTTTTAAAAATCAGGATCCTCTTTCCCTCCACTCCATCCTTCTCTTTCTCAGCACAATGACAAGACTGTTCTAACCACTAAATATGATGCAATATCTTATGTCATCTCTAAGAAGATCCTAAGGACAAGAAAAAAGTTTATTCTTGGGGTGAGTTACATGTTTGTGTGGTTTTCTGTTAATATGAGCTAGGGCATGTATAAGTCTTGAAAAAACATTACTAAACACAACAGAAATAATAAAAAAAAAAAGAAAGAAAAGGCAAGTCCTTTGGTGGAGAAAATACTTATAAATCATACTTGTCTGTTAAAGAATGAACTTTGTCCAAAAATAATGTTAAGCCCTCTACTGGGTGAGTAGCATCCCCCCCAAATTCACATCCATCCAAAACTTGAAATTGTGACCTCATGTGGCAGTAGGGTCTTTGAAGATGTAATGCAGTGAAGTGGCCCTAAAGCTAATAAGACTGGTGTTTTTACAAGAAGAGGGAGATTTAGACCCAGAAACACACACAGAGAAGACCAATAAAAACAAGAGCCCTGGCTGGTGTGGCTCAGTGGGTTGAGCATCGTCCCCTGCACCAAAAGGTTGTTGGTTAGATTCCTAGTCAGGGCACATGCCCAGGTGGTGGGCTTGATCCCCAACTTCCAGTAGGGGGTGTGCAGGAGGCAACCGATAAATGCTTTTCTCTCAGACAGATCTTTCTCCCCCTGCCTCTCTTATTCCCACCCCTCCCCCCACTCTAAAACCAATGAAACACAAACAAACGAATTCCAAAAGCAGAGAATGGAGTGATGCATCTACACACCAAGGAATGCCAAGAAATGCCAGACTCTAGGCCAGTGGTTCTCAACCTTCCTAATGCCGTGACCTTTTAATACAGCTCCTCATGTTGTGGTGACCCCCAACCATAAAACTATTTTTGTTGCTACTTCATAACTGTAATTTTGCAACGGTTATGAATCATATCTGTGTTTTCCAGTGGTCTTAGGCAAGTCCTGTGAAAGTGTCGTTTGACCCCCAAGGGGTCGCGACCCACAGGTTGAGAACCACTGCTCTAGAAGAAACAGAGAAGGGGTCTTCCCAACAGCCTCCGCGAACACCTTGATGTTGGCTGTCTGGACTCCGTGATGGTAAGAGAATCACTCCGCTGTTGGAAGTCACCAGTCTGTGGTACCTGTTCCAACATCCTTACAAACCAGCACACACTCCTAAGTGTTCACACAGAAAACATCAAAGCTTGTTCTCCCACGAAGTGGGGGAGACTTGTACACAAATGAGCACGGCGCTGTGTTTGCAATCTCCCCAAACTGGAGAACCCCAAAGTCTATGAGGAGCTGAATGGAGAAACAAATCTTGATACAACCAAGCAATGGGATACTCCTCCGAAATAAAAATGAGCTACTGACATAGGCTATGCCATTGATCAGTCTTAAAATAATTAAAGAACACACATGGTATGAGTCCACTTACCTAAAATTCCAGACAAACCAAAGGAATCTCTCAGAATAAGCAGCAGATCAGCACAGCCTGAGGATGTACAGGGCAGGTGGGGAGGGCTGGAAGAGATGTTTGTGGGCGATGCTGAGAGTTCATTACCTTGATTTATGGTGATGGTCTCATGGCTGTATCCACATGTGCAGTTTATTGGTTAGCAATTAAAGGTCTATAAAGCTAAGGAACGGATTCACTGCGATGGAAGCCCTGAGATGGCTGGGGTTTTGGGGGGATGGTGCCCACCCCAGGCTAATATTTTGAGGCACAGAAATACCACCCAGGGGCCAGGCCATCCTGCTTTACTCCGGGGGTGGGGTGGGGGGGGGGAGAAGCTATCCGGGAGGTGGAAATCTATGGGGACCTTCCCATCACCAGGAAGCGCAGGTAACCATGCAGCCTCCTGTCATCTGAAGGCTGGAGTGGGGAAGGGGCCACAGGGGCGGGGCGAGGGGGAAGCAGGCGGGGGCAAGAATGTGATACCTCCGCCTCATTTTCCTGGGCTGGATTCTCTGCACAGTTTATGGGGGGCTTTGGAGCTTCTAAACATGGCATGATCCATCTATGCGACTTCTGTAGCACAGGTGTGAGTTGAAAAGAGAGAAAAACAGCTTATGAGTCATCAGGAATATAGGCATTTCTGAGGAAGGAGAATTGAAAATTTCGGCCACCAATTGTAATGCAGTTTTCTTTATCTTTACGGCAGTTCTTTGAAATCACTGCATTTGTTTACAATAGATTTCCCTGCATCCGGGAGTCTCGGTCTCTGTGATATAAGCCTTCGCTGCAGCACGTTCCAAGGAAGAAAGTTTTTAGTTAGCCTGGCTTCCCGGGGTCTGCTTTTTAGATGAAAGACATTCTATTTATTTTTAAATCTTAAATGCCTCTTTCAAAATGACAAACATTTTAACGCCAACCAGAATAAAGAAAGCGAATTCTATAGAATAATTGTTCTCTAAAACCCACTGTATTCACCCTCCTGCTATACTTTCTCAGCTACTCCTAATAGTCTCGCCCCATGATAGGCGAGATAGTGAATCACATGATAGTGAATGCTAGTGTGTCCTCTTTTTTAAAAAATATGTTTTATTGACTTTTTACAGAGAGGAAGGGAGAGAGATAGTTAGAAACATTGATGAGAGAGAAACATCAATCAGCCGCCTCCTGCACAATCCTCACCTGGGATCTGCCTGCAACCAAGGCATGTGCCCCAGACCAGAATCAAACCTGGGACCGCCCCAGTCTGCAGGCCGACACTCTATCCACTGAGCCAAACCAGTTTCGACTAGTGTGTCCTGTTACTTATCCTTCTTCACCCTCAACTCTGCAAACAAGTACACGCGCACCTACAGGATTCGGGTGCTGTTTCCATTTATAAATATTGTTTGTGCATAAATATGCAACCTGCTGTTCTCACTATGTCATGGACATCCTTCCGGGGTGTGCATTGTGACTTGTAGAATTTACAAACACACCACGAGGATGTCCTGTTTCACCTAAGAGTGATGCACAGTCTGACTCTCAGTGGCTTAAAAATTAAACTCTGTCCAGGCCTGGCATTTCTCTGTTACATGCATCCCACCAGCTCGGCCTGGAAAACTCCAAGTAAACCTCGATGCTGGCTATTGTGAGAGCAGTGCCATTTCCATCCTGCGGTACCCATTCCAGGGAAAAGGATGAG
Source organism: Lasiurus borealis (assembly GCA_004026805.1). Classification (NCBI taxonomy): domain Eukaryota; kingdom Metazoa; phylum Chordata; class Mammalia; order Chiroptera; family Vespertilionidae; genus Lasiurus; species Lasiurus borealis. Next base: position 259,683 of record PVJN01000119.1, on the reverse strand, counting down.
TTTTCATAAACTAACGAAATTATGCTTGTGAGCCTGAGCGCCTCCAGACCATCCTTTTCAAACTCAGGGAGGAACGCTCTTTAGGGTTATGTAACACAATGCAGGCCCTGCGTTTGCTGTGCACCAGCCTGAGTTCCCCATAAAGCAATGGAGAACGTATGCAGTGGGCTCAGGGGCGCGCTATCAGGATATACACAGGTAAGTAAGTGAGGATGGGGACTGGGCGGAGGGAGCAGCTGGCCCGGCCTCCAGCACAGCTGCGTCTTAGAGCCCACCAGTCCTGGGGGGCGCTCTGGAGCTAAGATGGGCTTTTAAAGGACAGTAGGTCTAACCGAGGCCCGTTTGGCTCAATGGATAAAGCATAGGCCTTGGGGACTGAAAGGTCCTAGGTTTGATTCCCGTCAAGGGCATGTATCTTGGTTGTGGGCATGTCCCCAGTAGGGGGCGTGCAGGAGGCAGCTGATTAATGTCTCTCTCATCAATGTTTCCGGCTCTCTATCCCTCTCCCTTCCTCTCTGTAGAAAATCAATAAAATATACATTTTTAAAAATAAAGTAAGTCTGTCCAGAGCAGGGAGCTGTGCCTTTGTAGCCCTTCATCCACCTCCTGTGGCCAGGGGCTGCCCCCACCTTTGGAAGGCAGTTCCTTACAGCTGAGGACAATTCCTACTGAGGACGGAGCTTCATGCGCCAAAGGCTGGGGATGGTCTGGAGTTGGGAGTCAGGGGGATACCCCAGTATCCATAGTATCTACTCAATAAGCAATTGTAGAACAATCAATCAGAAATCCAGGTTATGTTGGTCATTAGCCCATGAAGTTAGATTGTGCGGGGGGAATGGAGGAAGCTGCTATTTGGGCTGTGGCCACAGATCCAGACATGATGCATAAGCACATGCATGTATGTAAATGCGTGTTAGAACCCATCTACGAAACAACAAATCCTAAAGCCGTGGTACCTACATGCAATGGAATATTACTCAGCAATAAAATCGAATGAAATTGTGCCGTTTGTGACAACGTGGATGAACCCAGAGAGTATTACATTAAGTGAAACAAGTCAGAGAGAGACAAGTACAGTGTGGTTTCACTCACATGTGGAATCTCTAAGAGCAACACAGCCTGGCTGGTGGTGGTTTGTGGTTGAGTGTGGACCCTTGAACCGGGAGATCAGGGTTTGATTCCAACTCAGGGCACGTGCCCAGGTTGCAGGCTCAATTCATTCCTAGTAGGGTGTGCACAGGAGGCAGCTGATAGATTATTCTATATCATCATAGATGTTTCTCTCTCTCTTTCGCTCTTTCTCCCTAAAATCAGTAATTGATGTTTCTCTCTCTCCCTCCCTTTTCCTCTCTGAAATCAATAAAAACGTATTAAGACATTTAAAAAAAAAGATGCAAATGGCAAAAGAAAACAATAGACCGCAGATACAGAGAATAAGCTGATGGCTGCTAAAGTGAGGGGCTCCGGAGGTGGATGGGAAAAAATAATTCATTACAAATTCCAAGAGCACAATCTTTGGAACTATCTTCAAAGCAGGACTAAAATAAACCTTATTCAGCCACTTGGGCAACACACTTCTCTCTCTCTCTTTTTAAACATGTTTTTTTCAAATTGATTTTTAGAGAGAGAGGAAGGGAGAAGGAGAAGGGAGAGAGAAATAGAAACGTTGGGGAGGGAAATACAGTGATTGGCTGCCTACTGGGGATCGGGCCTGCAACCTGGGCACGTGCTCTGACTGGGAATTGAACCGGCGACCTCTTGGTGCCTGGGTCGACACTCAGCCACCGAGCCACACTGGCCTGGCACCTCTCTCCTCTTTAAACATGTATGTTTCCATGCTGCTCTCAGTCTTCATTCGATAACTCTCCCCAGACCATCCTCTGCTCCATTTTCAAGTTCCAAGGTTAACTGCGCGAACACCAGGGGTTTTGTTTGAGAACTGTCTTGGAGTCACATATCCTCACATACTAGTGCCCCGATTTTATTCTATTGATTCATGTGGCCGTGCTGGTCAACAGCTAGTGTGAAGGTCAGGAGCACAGGCCAGCAGGACAGCCCACTGTCCGTCAGGATCACGTGGAGAACAGTTACACTCACACATTTGGAAATGAGATTCCCACGTATCAGCTCTTCCTCTTTCCTTTCCAATCCCTACGTGGAATGGCTGAGGAGTTACTGAAGGAACGGAATCTGGGTATCACCGCATGGAAAGGAGCAGGAGAGTTTAATGAGAATAAAGCAGGTATTAGCGATGACACAGTCTCCGAAGAGTGCTACAGAGGTGGCCAAGATAAAAGATTCCACTTGGGGCTTGAGGGAAAGTTCGCTGTCGGTGCCCAGCGGAGCAGTGATGGCAGCGTGCAGGCCGGTGACAGAGGGCTCTGGTTACAGGAACATCTGACACGCTCAGAAAGGACTGACCCCACATTTCTTCATCGTGTGCTCATCGCTGGAAGTCTGCAGAAGCAATTCTTAAGAAGCCTGTTGTGTGTGCTTAATGGATGCAATCACAGTAAATAGAAAGAACACGTGTGCTGGTGTGGAACCAGCCCGCAGAGCACCCGGATGTATCTCCATGGAAACACTGAGGGGGCAAGGCAGAGCAGGGGTCCTGGGCTCTCCTTTTTAAACTCCCTGCTCTTGGCAGTAAGAAAGCGCTCAACAAATACGAGGTAAACTGACAAGTAAAGAAAACCGGTGTGGCTCAGTGGATAGAGCATCGGCCTATGGACTGAAAGGTCCCAGGTTCGATTCCGGTCAGGGGCATGTAGGGGGTGTGCAATAGGGGGTGTGCAGGAGGTGACTAATTGATGCCTCTCTCTCATCGATGTTTCTAACTCTCTATCCCTCTCCATTCCTCTCTAAAAAATCAATAAAAATATGCTTTAAAAAAAAAAGTCTGGGAAAAGGAGAAACCACTCAACAAAGTTATGTGCCTGGTAAAGCCAGAAATGATTCTTCCCAGAATGATTTTAAGTGTGCGCTTCCTCCGCTACACTCTTTTCCATGCTTTGAAGGCTAATAACAATAATTTATAATTACTAATGATAGTGATTTTAATGTGCGGTCTCAGGGCAGAGTTTAACCAGATCTTATACTGTATGTAGTACCAGAAAGTCCGAGATGGTTCCTCTAAACCTCTGTGGGAATGTCATATTTTAAATTTACATAAATGACACATTTTGATTGAAACCCCCTGTAAGTAGTAAAATGCCACGTGGGAACCGAGTGACAGAGACAGACACCAGCAACATGTTCAAAATGGCCTAGAACCTCATTCCATTTCACACGAGCCTCCAATTCTGACCGTCGCTTTAGAGCAGAAAAAATGATTGCATTATAGCACAGCCTCAGGGCGGAGCAGTGTTGTTTCAAAAACTAACCTCCTTCAAGTCAAAGAAAATATGCTCATCTAAGACACTGCTTCTAAAGCAAAACTCGCATTTTCAATATAAGTACTTGGTTGGGGTCTCGGGTAAGAGGCGTGGCACTGGGGACTAGCAGGTGGCCTTGGGCATGAAGACGTGGCCAGTACTTGGCCTGAGGATGAAGGAAACGAACAGTCAGCATCAGGTCTCTGTGTCTCCTGCAGACACTGGCTAACGGCTCCTGTGCTGGCAGAGGGGCGAACACAGAAGACAGGGGCGTGTAGTGCGTGGAGGAGGGAGGGCCAGGTGGCAGCGTGGACCACGCTGGGCTGCGGTTCTTAGGAGACACTCGAGGGAAAAGGCCCGGAGGCGTGTGGACATCCGGGCCTGGGTTACAGGGTGCACGTGGGAGGCTGCAGGACCACAGATGGGAGGCTGAACCCACAAGCATGGATTCGCCTTCGGGGAGTGAAAGGAGATGCAGACCGGGCCCAGGGTATAACTCCAGACGCCCAGAACCCAGTCAAAGAAACTTAAAGGAGAATATGGGATCGCAACCGCAGAGGCAGGAGGCCGTCCGACAGGCCTGCATTATTAACTCGGTATAATCCGGGTTAAGAAACAAATAAACGGTTAAATATTGCTAGGAAGTGAAGAGAAATAAGGACATAAGGAACCCACTGGTTTTAGCAATAACTAAGTCATTGCTTCCCGCAGTGAGAAGAGTTTTATTCACACCAGAGAAAGGGAGCTGAGTGCCCGGATCAAAGAAAGAGCTGGAACGTGAGGAAGTGGAGAGAGGAAATTAGCTGTAAGGATGTAGGGCTGTGAAGAAGAAGGAGACATAAGGTCAAAGTGAGTGCGTGTGTCTGTGTGTGTGCACGCAAGCATGTGTGTGCACATCTGATTTTTCTTTTTTAAGGTAGGAGCTTCTCAAAGTGTTTGAATACCTAGGGAATGAACCTAAGCATACAGTTAGAGTTTAAAATACAGAAAGGAGAAAGAATAGCTAAATTTGACATTTGCCTGTAATGCTGAAATACAATTACTGCAATTAAGCTTAGGAAAAGTGATTGTTCTTACTAAATATGTACCAGAAGGCTAAATTCAGAGGGACTGTTTTGATACATTCAAATGGGTGAGGGTCAGAATTAATCTATATCAAGTTCTAGTGTGTCTGTCAAGCATCCCAGAAAGAGGGGAAGGGGTAAATAAGTGGTTTAGGGAATCAAAATCAAAATAAAACACGGCCTCCTCCCCACAAAACCTCACCCATCTACCCACGGACCAAACACTTTATTTCCAACTGAAGATTGATCTCAGGAAATAGTAAAGATAGTATGCTAATTCCCACAAGTTTTAAGGTTCCCTTTCCCCACTTTTTTTTTCTATTCACTGTATCTGCATGTAATCTTAAAGCAACATATATGTCTTATAATCACTTTATTCCTCTTCTCCTTAGAAAACCTCCTTGGCTAATGTCCCATGGAGTTTTTCATATTTTCCTTTAGGCCTGTTTATATGTGGTTTGCTAATAAATGGTTCATTCACCAACCTATGACACAGCAGCCAATTCCAAATCATTTGGATTCTTCTCGAATATATATTTAAAAAATTGCATATAAAACTTTCAATATGAGATGAGCAATAAAGTAACTTGGCAAGACAGTTATTTTTAAAACGGTAATTGTAAATATTAAAACACAAATGTCAATCAACTATAACCCTTGGAATTTTTATTTGGTTTATTAAATAGTACTCATCCTATATAATAAAAGGCTAATATGCAAATAAACTGAACCGCAGAATGACTGGTCGCTATGAGGTGCACTGACCACCAGGAGGAAGACTCTCAAGAGCTGCCCCCTGGTGGTCAGTGTGCTCTCAGGGGGAGCACTTCTCAGCCAGAAGCCGGGTTCATGGCTGGCGAGCACAGCGGAGCCTCCCCTGCCGCCTCTGCAGCAGCGCTAAGGATGTCCGACTGACGGCTTAGGCCCACTCCCTGCAGGGACATCTCCTGAGGGCTCGTAGACTGCGAGAGGGCAAAGGCCAGGCTGAGAGCCTCTCCTCCACCGAGTGCACGAATTTCATGCACTGGGCCTCTAGTACTTGAATAATTATACCTACTGTAGAGGTGTGTTATTCGATTCCTATTATTTGTTGGCCATTATTACGTTTATCCAAGGAGATAAAAACTTGAAACATTTAGCATTATATCTGTAAACCCAATGTAGTCAGAATATGATAAATCAATATACTTTTTCCCCCCTAGGGTAACCTCAAACTCTCCAACCAGATCTTGAAAAACAAGGAAACAGCATCTTAAGCAAACTTCCCCAACCTGGTCAGGACACTAAAATCAATAGAAATAATTCATCACTTTGGGGCTGGAAGTGATACTTTCCAGAAGTAATCTCTTTGAAAACAACGGATGTGCTGAACTGCCAGAATGGAGGCAAGGAGGTAAATTCCTTCTATGGATCTTTGAAATTATATGACTCCTTTAATCTTTTCCCAATGCTTCTTTAAAGAATTTGTCATAAAATGCATGAATGTGTTTTTTAGGTGAAGACACCACGGGGACCACAAGGGAGATCCTTTGGGAGTTCCTCTCTGTGACAATACTTTATCAGGGAGTAAAACAGAAGCGCTGTAATTCTACCTTTCAATATAAATAATCCTCTTTCGTGTTAAATAAGGTTTTGGTGTGTGTCAAATTTTGGTGAAATGACTAGAAGCTCAGCTTATCACATTCAGGTGTCTTTTGCGTCCACTGTTTTTTCCTGGATATAAATTAAGTGAATGAATTCGTTTCATTGATTAATCCTCAGAAAAATAACTAAGCCTTAGCTTTGATTTTATGAATTAAAATAATGAAAGGTCAGGGCAAACAAACTTGAAAAAGCTCAAAGTTGTTAAATGGCTTGGTTGATACTCAAGCCCAGTTCTTCGGAAACTTGTGACCTGGTAACCACATAACATAGGCATTCGATCTACTATTGCATGTTCTACATACAGTATCTCAGTTAAATTCTGTGCAGTTCTATGTTTATGATTAATTTAATTTAATTGCATTTTTCCATCACCATTTACCCCTCCATACCCTGTTCCACCTCCACTCCCCCCATCCTACCCTGGAATCACTGCACTGTTTTTATATCACATTTCTCTCTCTTATTTCTTTTTGTTCAATGCCTCCCACCCACCCACCAGAACTGCCCGCCTGGTCTTTATGAATCGGTCTCAACTTTGCTTGTGGTCATCATTTTTTAAGATGAGAAAATTAAAACCCAGAATAGGCACAATTCAGTGATTACTTGGGAATCAATCCCAACTCCATCAAATTCCAAAATCACTGTTTGGGATGCTCCTGAATGATTTGGTTCCTAAAAATCTTGTGACAATAAATAAATAAAAATTTAAAATTAAAATAAAATCTTGTGACGGGGCAACTAGCCTATCTACCATATTTTGCTACATCAATAAATCATATTTTACTACCTGATATTTATTTCTGAACTGTCAGGCCTAGCCTATGACTGACTTCATTTGGGGGTTAAAGACTCTTCAGGTCTAGAGATGTAATGAAGAGAAATATTGATTTTTGTCATTTTAATTCTCTACTGTATTTTAACCTTTTTTTTTTTTTTACTTTTGAAAATAATACTGAGCTAACAGGAACCTGAAAATGGATGTCAGCTCCCTGCTGTAAGACGGGTACGGCCGCCTGCACAGCTCTGAGCTCCCGACCTCTTCCAGTTCCATGTTTTTTCAGCTTTCGTTCCCCCGGGAGGAAAAAATGCGAGGCAGAAGAGCCTCTGAAAAGAGAGCCTGTGTAGAACCCCGGACGGAATGACACCTCGGGGGAGCAGCGCCCAAGAATGAGGTGAATGCGGCATGACGCATCTCCCGCCCACAGGGATGGGCCCTGCCTTGCCCAGCCCGGCAGAGCGGTCAGTGTGGAGGCGGCCGGAAAAGTGGCCCATTCTCTGCCGTCCCTGCCTCCAAATAAGAGCCCAGCATGGGGTACCCTGTGGCCAGGGCGGTCCCTGGAATCTGAGGGGGGTTGCTGGCCTCCTTTCTTATCCCACTCACTCCCCTCACTTCCTCTACGACTGCAGCATTTCACTAGAGAGAGCATCTTCACACACACACACACACACACAAATGAGACCAAAAGCACCCCGAATAATTCAGCCCACTGCTCTTCAGGCTGATGAATCCTTGATAAATGTGCATCATTTAAGGAAGCAAACAGCTATTAGCTCCTGACCTATTCCAGTTCGATGATTCTTTCAGGCTGGGGAGAAAGAAGAGATGCGAGCCCACATCCCTCCTCTTGCTGGAGTGGCTTATATATGGGGTTGCATTTCTGCCTGCAGAGACATCCCTGGCCTTTTCCCGGGGTCCATAAGGAGCTCTGGGGGTCTGTGTGCCTCCACAGTGGGCGTTGGGGTCTGCGGGGACAGGTGGAGTTAGGAGGCTCTAGAAGGGGTGTGGGTACCGCTTGCTGTCAGCTTTCTGGCTGGCTGTTGGCTTTTCCTTTCTAATAGAAATAGAACCTTCTTTCCAGAAGGTAACTGAACGCTCCCTGCAGTTTGTGCCTGGGTAACCTAATACAGGAAGAATTTGGAGAGTGAAAACAGGAAGTAGAGAAACCTCAATCATTCTATTAATTGAGCGCTCTGAAATAGTTTCCGAGTTTCCATAGGAGACATTATGGACAAAGGTTGGCTCGTAAAAGTCTCCTGGTTTAGATCTGATTTCAAGACGAATGCGGTCGACTGCCGGTACCGACTTCCCCACCCCCCCTCACCCCCAAAGCCCTTTACCACACCCACAAGCCTTCACGGAATCGACGATGATCAGGGGACCATCTGGTTGGTTTGAGCAGTGATTTGAGCAAAGCATTGTGGGAAGGCCACAGGGGGGCACCACCCAGGTGGAGGCCCAGGGGTGGCACAGAGCTAGCTGGTAAGGAAAAGAAGGGAGTGTAGGGTCACGTGTGGAGGGCGATTGACTAAAGGATCGTTGGTTGAACTAATGGAACCGGCTCTCGCCTATTCCATGAGCGACAGCTGGTCTCAGCATCCTCAGCAGCACCGCGTGGAGAACTGCTTTCTAAACGCAGGAGAGACTCTACTGACTTGGGGGCCAGGGGCAGACTTAAGGAACAGGGTGCTGAGGCCATGCTGGACCATGAGGGAGCAGAAAGGGAGGAATCGATAGGAGAGCTCTCCCCACGCACCAGGCCTCCCCAAGTTCACAAGCCTGGCCTCTCCCCACCTTGCCGCTGAGGCCTGGCAGCGAAGCTGGCCTGCTGACGGGACTCCTGGACTTACAGAGCCCAGAACTGAGCGTTCTCATGTGTGTGTGTGTGTGTGTGTGTGTGTGTGATAGATTGGGACCTTAGTCACAAATAAGTACAGTGATACCTTGAGATACAAGTGCCCTAACATATGAGATTTTTTAGACACGAGCCGTCGAGCGAGCGATTTTTGCTTTGAAATACGAGCAACAGTTGAGATAGGAGTAATCTCTCGGATCGTCCAGCTGCACACGACCCACCAGTTTACCGAGACTCGAGTGTCTCATAGTTTCCCACGCCTCAAGGTTACGGGACGAATTAAACTAGTATCTTGAGGTGCCACTGTATTTGCTAAGAGCCTAGTATGTATCCGTGTCCCACACACTGGCAGCAAAATACCAAGTCCCCGCCCCCAGGGCCTTCCATTCTACACGCCATCAGGGAAACATGCATGGCACACACACACCCAGTGGAGGCACCTCAGCTCGTCTTGCTGAGAGAGAGAGAAAGCAGCACAAAGAAACCAGCAGGAGAGGAGCCTGCGGACCAGCTGGTGCCATAGCCACAGGCAACTGGCCAGGAGGGCACCTGAGGGGGTGATAGACACTGCAGAGAACCTAAGAGAACCGAAGGGGAGAGCCCTACGCAGGAAGAACTTTCTAGTCAAAGGAAACTGTTGGTGCCGGGGCACTGAAGCAAGAAGAGGGTGTGTGTCCCAGGAGCAGCGAGGAGACCGCCTGCGTGCAGGAGAGACGCGCTCTGCACACACACCACGCTCCCACTCTGATCCACGTTGTTTACATAAACATTTAAGGAACTCCACAAGGATCCAGAGACCCTTGACAAAACCCAAACTGTGCCCCAGGAAGCCAGGGGGAGGGCACATGGGCACCCCGATGGCTAAAGGGGGTGTGGAAAGAATAGAGGGGAAAGGGAATGCTCCAAGTTTTAAACTTTGAATAGAGCTGTAAGATAATTAATTGTAAGATACTCATAGCCACTGTAGAAAAGGACCAAGACGGATATCTTAGCGATGAACCTGTCAAAAGCGGATCAGAGCAGATCGATCTGTGGGTTTCACAGGAGCTCGGAGCTCAGGCGCTCATGGTTTCTCTTCCTGCTGAGCTGGCAGAGTCTCAGGACACGCTAGCGCACGGAGGGCCGCGATTAGAAATTAGTTTTCCACATGTAAAAACCAAGTCGAGTCCTCCGTCTGATTCCAGTGAAACCCAATCCTGCATTGGGAACCAGGAAAAGGGGACGGTGTTCAGAGGGAAGTACTGGGAATCATGTGGAGCAGGGAGGGGATTTGAACACAGTTACCAGAACAAACGTTCTCCGTTTCATCTGGAAACCAAGGAACATTAGAACCATGGGTGGCAAGCACCTAGAGCAAATTAAAGGAATTACTAACATCAATATTTGCTATTAAAATTATTCTTAAAGACTATCCCAGACTTGTCTGCTCATTCCTTCTTGGGTGTTTTCCTTCCTTTCCCTTCCTTCCTTCCTTCCTTCCTTCCTTCCTTCCTTCCTTCCTTCCTTCCTTCCTTCCTTCCTTCCTTCCTTCCTTCCTTCCCCTCCCTCCCTCCCTCCTTCCATCTCCCTCCCTTCCTTTCTTCCTTCCTTCCTTCCTCCCTTCCTTCCTTCCTTCCTTCCTTCCTTCCTTCCTTTCTTCCTTCCTTCCTTCCTTCCCACCCTCCTTCATTTTTGATTAGCCAAATATTATCCCACCTTAAAAACGGAACCAATTGTATGTTTTGCATGAAGCCCTAGACCACTTGGGTTTTTTCTTCAATCATGTCAAAGTTCATGATTAAGGTCATGAAATTGGCCCATTGTGTAATACTCCATCCAGTTAGCACTTGCACGTATGGGGGGCAGACAGGAGCTATTTGTGGGCCACAGTCATGGGCCACAGGGGTGACATTTCTATTCCATTGGAGTGAACATTACTTCCCCCCATCAGTTCACTTCAACTCCAAACACCACGGGATGGCGAGAAGATGGTGAATCTTTCAGAAGCTCCCGCCACTGTCTAATTAGACTGCTTCTTCCCCAGTAACAGTAAGAGCAGTGAGCAAACCCACACAATTTTAAGGTGTTTGTTAGCCTGCGATGGAGAATAAAAAGGAAAAACTGAAAGGGTGGCGAAGAACACAGAAAGATATATTTATGTATATGTAGGGCAGACCACCTACATCAAAACTTTCCGAGGGCTAATTTTAGTTTCTTATACTGGTCTGTAATTTCATCTTCTGCCTGGTGTTTTTTTTTTTTTCTTTTTTTTTCCCTTTCTTTTCTAACAAAACTATAAGCTTTTTAAGGGAATACCTCTTGTGAGCCAATATTGTTTCTACTATATAGCACTGACGCACTAAGGAATTCGGGAATACGTGCTTGCTATTTTAACTCTTTTTTTGCTCATTTTTACTTTTCTGCAATATGACTAATAAAATATTATACACAATAGGGTACATAATTACTTATAATCAATGTTGCTATGAGGGTTATAATAAATTGTCACTACCATGTGCCTTACTCAACTTGGGCTGCCATAATAAGACACCATAGGTCGAAACTGGTTTGGCTCAGTGGATAGAGCGTTGGTCTGTGAACTGAAAGGTCCCAGGTTCGATTCCAGTCAAGGGCATGTACCTTGGTTTCGGGCACATCCCCAGTGGGAGGTGTGCAGGAGGCGGCTGATTGATGTCTCTCTCTCATCAATGTTTCTAACTCTCTATCCCTCTCCCTTACTTTCTGTAAAAAAACAATAAAATATATTAAAAAAAAATAAAACACCATAGACCTGAGTGCCATATACAACAGACATTCATTTCCCACAGTTGTGGGAGCTGGTGTTGGTGAGCACTTTTCCTGGCTTACTGATCGCTGCCTTCCTCACGTGGGCTTTCCTCCCTGCTCCAGGGGGTTGCACTCAAGGCTGAGGGAGACAAGGAGCAACACCTGGTGTCTTTTCTTCAAAGGACACTAATCTTATTGGATTAGGGCCCCACCCTGAAGATTTCACTTAACCTTACTTAATTAGATAAAGGCCTGATCTGCAAATACAGTCAGCCCCATTTTAGGGTATGGTTTCAACTTAAGAATTTGGGGGTGGACAAAACATTCAGCTTATAGTACTACGTGAATGTTGGACAAGAGTCAGGGATAGCCTAATGTACTGAACACTCCATCCTATTGGTCAATAAATAAGAGATGTAGCTATATTTGACATTTCTTATTTAAATCATTAACATTTAACAGCTGTTAGTGTTCTCGCAGTCATGGAGAGAAGTGAGGAGAAGGTTTTGCTACATTTCTCTGAATTTTATTCAGAATTTTATTAGTGTTTTAAGTGATGTTTTGGAGACTGCAATGACTACTTCTAAAGTAAGGAATCCCCAAAGGGATGTTCCCCTAAATGTAGATTCAATAAGTTAATTCTAGTGATTTTTCATCTTAATCTATTTTGACTACATATCTAGTCAATTTTAGTTATTTTTTTAAAGGGGTGCTGCCAATGGAAAATTAGGAATTTCTCATAGGATTGAGAAAGTTCCCCAGCGATGGTGCATGGCCCAGGAGCAAGCCAGAACTCCCCAAGGACCACAATGCAAAGCAGAGATACTGAGATTTGCTGAGAAGTTGGCCCTCCATGGTGAGGGAGGAGGTGACTGCGCCACAGAAACTGCTGAGGACCCGTTGAGGACGCAGCTGGTTTTGAGAATCCCCAGGGTAGGGCCTGGTTACGTGGGAAGAGGGAGTGTTCTATGGACTCCACCCACGGAAGAGCATGGACCATAAATCCACCAACCTCCGGTCAGATCTTTTTCCTGCTCGAGATAAGGAATTAACTCATTGAATCATCATAAGCACCCTAGGGAGTAATTATAATAATCTCTCCCAAACCAAGATAAGAAAAGAGAAATTCAGAAAGATGAACTTGGCCATAGTCCTACAGCAAAAAAAGTGTTAAACGACTTTAGCTTGTTCAAAAGTACTAGTGAGTTTTCTTATTTTATTTCCATCTTCGTTCCTCTTTCCAGATGAAACTGTTATTATATATCCCTAGCTTATGACACTGGAGGCCCAATTTAAATCTGGAAATTAAGACTGTTGAATTATTCTTGAGGAAGTTAGAAAAGCATGTTCAGAGGCAGTATGTTTAATGTAACTCTTAGAGAATAAGTGTATGCTTTATTGTTAAATAGAGAATATTCTTTATTTAAGAATAAAGCATACACAAGAAAAAATGTTCTAGAAAGCAGAAGAGAGTTGTGATATTTAAAAATTCTCAGTGGACAACTGTACTTTAATATTTTTAAATGATAATTTTTTTTTAGTAGAATGGGCATATTCCAGATTAAAAAAAAACTAAAAAAATAATCTTATTATATTTAACATTCTCTTAGTTATTTTATTTTTGTCCTTTTACAAAATATATATTTTTATTGATTTCAGAGATGAAGAGAAAGGGAGAGATAGAGATAGAAACATCAATGACGAGCGAGAATCATGGGTCGAGTGCCTCCTGCATGCCCCCTCCTGGGGACTGAGCCTAAAACCCAGGCATGTGCCCTTGACCGAAATCAAATCTGGGACCCTTCAGTCCACAGGCTGACACTCTGTCCACTGTGCCCAACTGGCTAGGGCTCATTTTTGTTCTTTAGAGAAAGAGAAGTTGTGTGTGTGTATGTTTGCAATATAGTTTGATATTGTTTATATTCTAACTTTTATTTTTTAATTAAATTGTAGCCATCAACATATCTTGACAAAATGGCTTTACATGCATTCCTCTTATAGGAAGGGCAATACAAATTCATCAGTTTCACAGACCGCTGAAATCTCAAAGGGATTTTAAAATTTAAATAAACTATCCTGTTTTGTTGCTGAAGAAAATTAAGCTTGTTTTCATGAATTTTATTCAATGACCACTGAGTTATGAATTTTCTTAAGTGATATATAAATCTAAATGCTCCCATTTACTATCAATGCTTTAATTAAGCCTTGCCAACGGCTGTGGCATTTCACACATGCCCAAATAGGCTGGCATCTTCAATAGCTCAATGTTCTCGGGCAAATATAGTTGCTTTTGGCTGCATTTGATTTCTTTACCATTCAGACTTGCAGGACATAAGGTCAAGTCCTGAAGAGGAGTCTTCAGAAATATCTAGAATAATGCATCAGGCCGAGCAAAAACCCCTCAAGACAAGGTCTTATCGCTACACAAAGGTCTTTCAGAAAGAAGGAAAGATTTATTTAGAATCAAGTAAGGAAAGCAGGACTCTGAGAACAATCCCCACATTCACATTTCCAAGTAGTAAATAATGTCATTATATATCTGTTCAGAGAAGACTAGGGGATGTGGTTAATTAATGCTGGTAATGGGACTATCTGATCAGATTTGGACATAGAGTAAGAAATCTGGGGAGAAAAATGACAAAACTCAAGAGTAAAGCTCAATCAGTTCTCTACAACAGATTCAACTTTACAAAAAGTAAGTCATTTCTTTCCCTACTTAAAATATAAAAAAGGAGCCGAGACGGGTTTGGCTCAGTGGATAGAGCGTCAGCCTGCGGACTGAGGGGTACCGGGTTCGATTCTGGTCTGGGGCATGTAAGTACCTTGCTTGCGGGCACATCCCCAGTAGGGGGCGTGCAGGAGGCGGCTGATCAATGTCTCTCTCTCTCATGGATGTTTCTTTCTATCCCTCTCCCTTCCTCTCTGTGAGAAAATCAATAAAATATATAAAAAAATATTTTAAAAAATATATAAAAAGGAAAGGTTTAGCAGAGATTAACGGAGAGCATGAGTTCTGCTATTTCAGATTAATGGCTGACTTGTGTTGACCAACAATCCATCATGTACACATGAGATATCAGAGTTGAAAGGTACTTTTGTTTTTTTACATCTGAGCAAACTGCAGTCTAGACGGGCTAATCTATCAATGCATCTTCAAAATATCAGATTGTAGGCTTGCGAACGGCATGTTTTCATCCGGTGACCTTCTGTTGACCTTGCTCTTGCAGAACCTATGTTCTCACTGGGGCAGCAGACACTCAGTAATTATGACAAAATGACGTAAATGTTTTGGTAGAAGTGCCTTTCAGCACAGGGATTTTCAAAAGATGGGCTACTCAGCTGAGTCTTCAGAGACGAAAAGATGTTTATCAGCGGAGGAAAGGTGGGGGAGGGGAAACCTGGCCTCTAAGAGACTCACTGGAGAAGGCGCACTGGGAAGGTCACTTAGTTCTTTACACTTCTGTGCTCCCACAACACACAGCAAAAGAGGACTTCGCTATTGTAACGCAAGGACATACCTGAACCTTTTGCATGGCACCATTGAGACATACCCACTCAACAAACGAATGTTTTCAGTTTGACTGACTTATGTGACAAGAAGAAAATACTTGCATCCCGCAGAGGACTGAATAATTAATAGCGCGACACAATATTCCCTGGTGCATATGCTGTCACTTCAACCCTGGGAGTGAACCCACTCTAAGCATCACATAACTCATTCCAAAAACGAGTCTATAGGAAATCTAGCCCCTACGTACAATGCTAGGCTGCATGCCACAATTTTGGGGAGTGACCCTCAGAATTCTCTTCCAGGTCAGTGCTTTCTGCTCACCTATCATCATATATATATATATACATATATATATATATATATATACAATTGATTGTTTACAGAGAGGAAGGAAGAGGGATAGAGAGTTAGAAACATCAATGAGAGAGACATCGACCAGCTGCCTCTTGCATGCCCCCTATTGGGGATGTGCCCGAAACCAAGGTACATGCCCTTGACTGGAATGGAACCTGGGACCTTTCAGTCCGAAGGCCGACACTCTATCCACAGAGCCAAACCGGTAGTACCTGTAACTTTTATAAAATGGAAACATAAATAATTTTTAGATGTTACAAAAATTTTTAAATGTGTCACACAAGCTTTTATTCATTTACCGTATTTTCATGTGTATAAGATGACTGGGCATATAAGACGACCCCCAACTTTTCCAGTAAAAACATAGAGTTTGGGATATACTCGCCCTATAAGATGACACCCGGCATATAAGACGACCCCCGACTTTTGAGAAGATTTCCCTGGGTTAAATAGTCGCCTTATACGCCGGAAAATACGGTATTTATTTTGCAGCCTGGTGTCACTGCCTTAGCAATGACAATTTATTTCACATCCAGTCACTTAGGTTATAAAAACAGAAGCACGCGGGGCAGGCAACCAGGGAAGCAGTAGGAGAAGCATTTGCAATGTATAACTACTGGGGCCTCACTTACGGCGAAATCAGATACTTTTCAGCTATTCGGTTCATTAGCAAATTGAAATATTGTTCTCGGAAACATACAAACACCGAAAACATTTCACTTTTTATAAAATACACTCTAGATTGTCTTAGGCTATTACTCTCTCACACTCCAATGTTCACAGTGTTTTCACGTTCTCGCGTTGCCTTTGAGAAGTGGGGCAATGCCAAGAGGAACATCTTCCAGCTGAAAAAATAGAATCGGTCTCCGTCCACGGAGCAGCGGAATGGACGCTGAGAAGAGCTTGAAAAATCGTCCAGTTTGGCCCGAACGCCGTATAAGGCATTTTTTTTTTTTTTTGAGCGTTCGCCAGTTCTTTTTACCTGGCTAATCACTTTGTGAAAGATGGATGACTTCACGAAGGGTTTCCCGTTACTTTCAGAACGCACAAATCAAGGGGCGATTCATTTGTTCTTGATGTTTTTTGGCGCGCTGGTGCAGACATTTAGCCACGGGCGGAGTCGTTATTATTCTTGCAGGCCGTATCGTTTCAGAACGGGAGGGCTCTTATAGATGTAATTCTGAGTCTCTCTCTGATTTCAACCTCCAGCCTCAAAAATGGTTCTGTCCTGTCATACATCATCCTTCTCCTGGTGTAAGAAACAAGTCTTGCTAAATAAAAAAATAATAAACCGTTAGCCAAAAGTCCATCTGGAAATAATGTTAAAGGCGTGAATTTCGTACAGAATCTTATAGGGGAGGTAGGTTTCTAAAGGAAAATGCATATCGTCCCCCTATTGCTCCATTTAAGAATGAATTCTCATTCTCGATGCTCAGGAACAGTTCAACGTCAACCATCACTTTGGGGACAGCGAGGGCTGCACCGTGGACTCAAGTTCATTGCCGCGATGGAGCGTGGGTTTCCTCCCTCGGTGCCATCCAGTTGAGAAAGGGCTCGGCAGAATGTGAGCGTGGAAACGGTACGGAACAGGAGGAGGTTTCTCGGTATGCTCCCTCCGCAACCGGGAACTGTTTCCATCCCTCACTGAGTGTAACGAGAGAACACTTTTTGGGCTTTGAGGCTGCAAATGAAACCTCTTCGGTTGTGTCTTTCAAAACAATTATCGAATAACTTCTGGGTGCGCTCCGTTTTCTCCTTTTCTGCTCAGATTTGTCCTTTTCTATCTTCCTATTTCCTGTGGCCTAAAGTCCACTTTCTGTCTCCTCAGCTGGTACCGGGTTGGCTCCTGGGTTCCCCAGGAGAGGGTGTCTCCACACCCCAGCTGGCCACGGGAGATGGGATTCTGATGATGTACTGACCCAGCCAGCTGCTGCCAGTTTCAGCCCTGGGCATCTGCATATTGGTGACCTCTACCTCTGTCTGGAGGGCATGCTCCTCTATTGATTGAAAGGGAGAGATTCCTGATCATCTCGACCAGGATAATATAACTCTACTCTGGTCGCTGGGCAAAATAAAAGCAGTACATGGAGTTGTGTTGAAACGGAAGGATAGGCATGAGATGTCCCTGCAGTGAAAGAGCCGCTCGCCTGCATCCTGTCTGCTGCCAGAGGAAGGAATCTCCCTCCTCCCAAGTCTTTCCCACTCAATCCGCTCAGTCCAGTTACGTCTTGCCTTTGATTTCTGTCTCCACTGTAACTGTCTGTATTGTTATTATTTCAATCTTTCTTAAAAAGTTATCTTCATTGTTGAAAGTATTACAGGTGTCCCTTCACTAGTTTTTCCCCATGGACCGTCTCCAACCTGCACCCGCCCCTCCTAGGCCTTCACACTGCACTGCCTGTGCAGGAGCTATAACCCCGCCTTCAGTCTGAAATCCGTCAGTCTGTCCCAGGCTTCTGTGTCTCTGGATCTCTGTTGTTCATCAGTGTATGCTGTCCATTAGGCTCCACATAGGAGAGATCCTGTGATACCTGTCTTCCTCTGACTGGCTTATTTCACTTAGCACCATACGCTCCAGGTCCCTCCATGCTGCTGTAAATGGTGAGAGTTCCTCCTTTTTCACTGCTGCATAGTATTCCATGTGGTGAATGTGCCACAGCTTTTCTATCCCTCATCTGCTGGTGGGCACTTGGGCTGTTTCCAAATGAGATATTCTTAAGTCTCCCTCTTATAAAAGAAAACACCCTTGATGCAGCATTTAAATAACGATACCTCTTCCCTTTTCATCACAGTTCAGCTTTGTAAAGAGGTACCTCTACTCCGCTGGATTATCTCCAAATTGCCTCTCAGTCTTCAAGTTCAAATGCTCTCTCAGCTGCAGATGACTAAAACGGGAAAATGGCTCAAAGGGCGCTTTTATGACCTCATCGTTTCAAAGGTGCACAGTTGGATGGCAGAGAGTCGGGGAGTCCAGCAGCTTAATGATATCAGGGACCTGATTGCCCGGGGTGCTGTTCCTTGCGTTCCCGTCATGGCCGAGCATCTGCCTGCTGTCCCAGCATCCGGTCCCGGTGAGTCAACGTTAGACAGAGAAGAAGGGGGAGACTGCTCCTTAGGAATCCTCTTCTTATTTAGGAAAGGGGTGTTTCAGAAGGCCCTGGCACCCCCCATTACATTTAACTGGTAAGAACTTGGGTGCATCTTCTACCCTAAACTCATCACCCAAAAGGAAAATGAGATAACTTCAGTTTTTCCAATAAAATTAATTGCTTACCTGAGCTTTTCACTTAAATGTCCCTCCAAAAAGCCTTTAAATGTAACATTTGCAAAAGCTGAAATCATCTTACGTTTTGTGTACGTGCTGCCGGAGTGAGCGCATGTCTCCCACTCTCACCTCTGTTCGCTCCTCGCCTCCACGAGTGGCGCCTGCACAGATTCACCTCCTGAGATGAAATGCGGGCCTCGCCACCAACACGCCAAAACTGTGGAGATCCCTTCAGACCTCCGTCATCCACATTGCTCTCCTCCCTAACACCGCCAATGCGGTTGAATTGCTGCTCCTTGCTAAATGGATGGATGGCTCTTTCTCTTGGCCCTGCTTCTGCACCCTCCCCATGCCCAGAGGAGTTCTTTGAAAAAGAAAAATGGGGCCCTGGCCGGGTAGTTCAGTTGGGTACAGCGACATCCCGATAAGCCAAGGTTTCGAGTTCCATCCTGGGTCAGGCGACATACAAGAATCAACCAAAGAAAGCAGAAATACATGGAACAACAAATCAATGTTTCTCTCTCCCTCTCTCTCTAAAGTCAATAAAATTTTTAAACAAATAAATAAAAAGTAATGTGGACCAGTCATACCCACCAGCCTACAGTCATTCAATGGACATGGACATGGCAGCTTTAAAATGAAGTTCAGACCTCAGCAGGTGTAGGAGGCTCTTGGTGACCTGGCCCCTCCAGGTCTCCGGTCCTGCTCCATTATCTGCCTTCAGTCCTGCTCCATTATCTGCCTTCAGTCCTGCTCCATTATCTGCCTTCAGTCCTGCTCCATTATCGGCCTTCTCTGACGCTGAGGCCCAAACTCCCTCAGCCATGGCCCTCAGACCCTGCAGCTTCTTCGTGGAGAATCATTTCCCACATCCACACTCCAACCCACTGGACGCGGCTAACTTCTCTTTCAAGTGCAATCCACACGACTCGCTAAACTCTCCCAGGGTTTTTACCACCTGGTTGAGGTGCCCGTTCTCTCTGCCTTCACATCACAATGCGCCACATTGCGCAGTTATCATCTACTTACTTATCATTTTTACTCACTGACTGTAAGATTCTTGAGGCAAAGGCTATGTGTTCTCTGAGCCAAGACAATGCCTAGAGCATAAAAGGTACTAAAAAACCTTTTAAAAATATTTTATTGATTTTTTACAGAGAGGAAGGGAGAGGGATAGAGTTACAAACATCAATAAGAGAGAGACATTGATCAGCCACCTCCTGCACACCCTCTACTGGGGATGTGCCCACAACTAAGGTACATGCCCTGGACCGGAATCGAACCTGGGACCCTGCAGTTGGATGCTCTATCCACTGAGCCAAACTGGTTTCGGCTAACAAAACCTTTTTAAATATATGTGTTTATATACCAAATTTTAAAAACAAAATTGAAATATATGGTCCACAAAGAAAAATATTTATGTTCATTTTATAAGCCATCACACAAAAACAGGATAATTAAATTACATTTAGTTATATACCATACTGAAAATAATGAAATACGTTTAAGAAAGTTTAGAAAATGTAAATAAAATAGCTATACTCTAATAAATTATATTATTGCAATTACTTCCACCATATGCCTAACTCTCTCATTCGGAAATGAAGTACAACCCACTAAATTCAATGAATATTTTTTGGCTTTAAAATTTTTATTCCTTTTACTATTACTTCCACTTTTTGATTCTATGGCTGTGTCCTGCTCTTTTTTATTTATTAAGTACCTTCACCCAAAATGTGTAATTTTGCTTAGCATACTTAGTGAGACCTTGGCCCAAGGCTAGGGGTCACTTTAATTCAACAGCCTGGAAAAGTAGCACAAGGAAAGTCAGTATAAGAAAGCCTAGATAGACAGGTAACGAACACTCACAGTCCTGGTAAAATTCTATCAGCATAAATCGAGGAATAAGAGCATCCTTTATACACCAATGTATTGCATATTTAAGTGGGTATTTACATTGAACAAAGCAAGTTCAAGTCCAAGAAAGGTGAATCAGCTAGGAATGTGGTTAACTGAAAAATGCAGTGGGCTAGAAGTCAGAATTCTAGTGTTTAAAACATCCATACGGCCTGGCCAGTGTGGCTCAGTGGCTGAGCATTGACCTATGAACCAGGAGGTCATGGTTGGATCCCAGATTAGGGCACATCTAGGTTGCGGGCTCGATTCCCCGTAGGGGGTGTGCAGGAGGCAGCCGATCAGTGATTCTCTCTCATCACTGATGTTTCTATCTCTCTATCAATAAAAACATAATAATAATAAACTTCCAGATTGCTTTCCTTAAACTTGCCCAATCACTTCACTATGGTTTTTACATTGACTCTGTAATGTGTTATGTTTACTAGCAAATTGTATTTATTTATAGAGGATCCTACTATTAGAAATAAACTAAGCTTTTATAACACAAAATAGAAATAAGAGCAATGATTCTGAATCACCAAGAAGATTATGGAAAGGAATACAAATTGAGCAGGCTGCCTCTTGAAGTTACCACACCACATTTTTTTTTATTTTTTTTTTAGTGGATACAGTCTGCTCTGAGACTGAAGAAGGAAGAAAAGGCTCACTTCTTTCTATTTCCCTCTCAGATATTTTGGTCATATTCTCAGGGAGGAGACAAGCCCGACATTGAGAAGTCAAATTCTTGGAACCCACTGTCCTGCTCCAGTTTCTGTTCTCCCGGGGGTACGCTGGGCTGTGGGGGGAAGACTGACTACCTGGAACTGTCTACACACAGGCTGTGTGTTCACTCATTCCACAAATATTTGTTGAGCATCTTCTATATGCCCACATGCTCACCAGGGAATGCAGGGATGAATAAGTCATGGTTCCTGCCATCAAGGGCCTCACAGTCTAACAGAAAAATTAAAGTTTATAAACCTACTATTTTGGGTGTTGTATTTTTTTTAATTAACGAGGAGAATACTCTTTTGAGTAGAGTACTACTCCTGGGACTCTCAGGACAGAGAGGCAAATCTACCAGAACTAGGGGAATAGAAATGAATCTCTCTCTCTCTCTCACACACACACACCTCCCCCACTCCTGAGCCTACATTCAGTATCAGTAAATTCAGGAAACAGAAAACACACACTCATGAAACTTCTTATGCAAGACATATGAATAGCTTAGATCTATTCTATAAAACATGCCACTTATGGAAAATAAAATACACAGGTATAATGAAATAGTGATGAACATACTTCTCTGATAAATTTTGAAAATATGTTAGGAAATTTGGTATGGGGGCTTTGGAATAATTTTGAAAACAAAATAGATCACCAAAAGGCCTCAAGAATGGAATCGAAGGCTACTTCCCTTCCTTCCTTGTTGCTGGTTAAGACCTTAGACTTCTGGTAATTTTTACATCGGTAAATTATCCGCATGTTTACTCTTTATTCATACAAATAAGACTCCAGCCAACAAACAGCTCGAGTTGGTCTTGGCTGGGGAATGCAGAAAGGTTTTTGTGTTTTTGCTTTGGAGAGAGGAGGTTCAACCCTTCTCGGAGAATCAACAGATCAGCTGCTTGGTTGTGCTAATCCTGAACTTTTTGGAAAGCATCGTCACTTTTTTTCTAACGGTCTCAGTAAAGATTTCTTCCTAAGAATCTGGCCAACAATACTCTTCAGTCAGGTACGCTGGACATGGCTGTGAATACTGGGATGCAGACCAAAGAGAATAAATTATAACCTTACATTGGAGGCCAAAGTACACACCAGTGTAAAATACTGCTCTGTGATGTTTGGCTCAGCCGAGGAAGGTGCACTCTTTTAATTCACTGGGAATGTAGCTGGGCCACATTTTAGGTCTCTTCTGATTAATTCTCACTTCCAGGTAAGGAATAACACAATCACAGAGGTTTATCTTAGTGCCTGCATTCTCTCCCGCCTTCCTTTGATTTCTCACACCCAGATTCTTAACCTGGGGCCTCTCCTTCTTAACTTTGAGCTTCTGTGTTACCTTCTTAGCTTAGAATAAGGTAGTTAGTTCTTGGGTGTATGTTGGGTTCCCTAGAATCACACTCCCAAGAAGATTCCACGTGGGGTAGAAAGAATCTGCTAGAAGAATGACAAGGGAGAGAGCCATGGAAAGGCGTGATATCAACCAAGTCCTATGAAAGGTATACTATACCCAATATTTCAAGGAAACTCTAGAAACAGCTCAGATCCATCACACTTCAGAGCTGCCCTTACCAGAGATGGAGAACTGTGACCTACCTCCCACCTGCCAATCTTCGTAAAGGGTCAGTAATTCCCAGGCATCACAAGCTGAGCTGGTTCTAACATTCCACAAACACAAAACCAGACCATCAGCCCACTGAGAGCCCATATCCAAGAAAGTAGCAAAGAATATGGTAGAGTGTTAAAAAGCGTTCAGAGTCTTCCTGACGATTTGCTATGAGCTGGCTACTTTTGTTATCCAAGCAGAGAGAAAGAGAGAAAACGAGCCTCATGGTGAAACTGGGAGGTAAAACAGTTCTTTCAATCTGTCTTCTTTTTTATTGATTTTTAGAGAGAGAGAAGGAGAGGGAAAGAGGAATAGAAACATCAATGATGAGAGAGAATCACTGATCAGCTGCCTCTTGCATGCCCTCTACTAGGGATCACGTCTGCAACCTGAGTGTGTGTCCTGACCAGGAATCAAACCAGGTGACCTGGTTCATGGGTAGAAAAGTTCAACTACTGAGCCCAACCATCCGGGTGTCAATCTGCCTTCCTTTTAATTCCCAGTTCCCACTCCCTTTTTTAAATATACCTTATCACATCACGCTTGTATTATGCTAGTAGCCTTCCAATTGGTCCTTCTGCCTCTAGTATTTCCTTCAACTAACACGCAGCCAGATTGTTTTTCTTAAGCAAAACAAAACAAAACAAAACCAAAACAAACAACATGCATACGTACATACTATGTGGCTCTAAAATTTTAATTGGATAACATTTATTTACTGCCGGAATTTTAAAACGGTGAGAAAGTTCAGAGCATTTGCCCTGAATTCAATTCAGTTTTTAGATAACTATTACCCACAATTCCTTGCAAAAATAGGCCAACAACTCATAAGCAAAAATAGTTAAGAAATAAAATTCCTGGACACCAGGTAGAAATTGCAGGGAGGTCTATGGTCTTTCTGGGATGGCAGCGAGGAACAAAAATAAAACGTTAAAGAAATCATAGAAACATGAGTAAGAAATAAAATGAAATACAGTTGGGTATAAATTCATAAAAACTTGTGAAACTGGAGGCTGGAAGATCAATTAGGAGGAAAAAGCAACCATCTGGGCAAGAATTAACGATCGTCCAAATCTGAATGGTGGCAGTGAGAATGGAAAGAAAAGTGCAGATGCGAAAGACAGCCTGAAAGATAAATCCACAGAAATCGAGCACTGGGCCAAGGGAGGAGGAAATGTGAGAACTATTTTGAGGTTTGGGCTCCGGGAGAGCTGGGAGACATACTACAACCAGAATAAGAAAACCAAGGGGAGGAGTCGATTGGTTGCAGTTTTTTGAGGAGGAATTATGGCATCCATTTTTCAACTCATTAACTGTTCCTGAGCTGGCGTCTGTGGTTCTGACACCATCCGCCCTGCGCCTGGTGACACTATGTATGCTTTTCTCCTTCATCCTCCACTGACTCCTCTGCCAGTTTCCGGATGGGCCCCCTGGTCTTGCAGTGACGGCACTGCATGTCCTGAGGCCCAGTGATGCATTCTGGGGCACACTGCCCCCCTGGAGACCATCTATTACATGATGAGGTGTTTGGGGGAGAAACCGTGTTACACACACACACACACACACACACACACACACACACACTCGCTGGGCTTCCCAGCAAGTAGCCTGGTGTGGCTGGTGAGAACGAGGGCGAGCCAGCCAAGGCCAAGGCCTGACCCCTGATGACATCCTTCCAACGCTTGGTTCAAGCCACTCCCGCCTGCACCCCGTTTTCAGTCCATGACACTGCATATCCCCTTTGGCTGTAAACGAGTCGAGCAGAGACCCTTGTCTGATGGATGGATGGAAATGCCACGACACATGCTCAATACAAACAACAGACAGAAATGGGACCGCTTAACAGCAAATTAGGAGGAAGCGAGGGGAGAAAGGAGAGGAAGACAGAGAATGAGCTTCCTGGAAATCCTAACTTGTATCTTTTGAGGGAAGTAAGACGACATGCTTGCCCCCATTTTAAGGTGAACCCCAGGGATTTTTTTCAAGCCTTTCTCATGTTTCTAAGTCTATGTCATCGCTCTGAATCCATAAGCAAGCTCTTCTTTGACATGTGTACTTTCCTCAGCCCACTAATTGCTACTGGAAGGGTAACAGTATATTCCCTCTTCGGAGTGTTGGCATTTCCAAAGAATGCCCTGTCTTCATGCGAGCCCAGGCTTTTTCCATTAGAATTCCGGGGAATGAAACCCCAGAATCAAGAGCAGGAAGACGAATGCTTGAGTAACCGGCACCATCAGCACATATGGGGGTGATTCATCTGATACTTTCTTTAAAAAGCAAAACCAACGTGTACATTTTTTTTACTAAAATAGCTGGTTCTGGTCCTGCCTCGGGGTGGGCGTGCTCTTTTATAAACTGAAGCACTGGTGTTTCTGAAATTAATCAATGCATTTTTCTTGCTTCAGGAAAGCTTTTGCTCTCAATCATGTGACCTCGAAGCGAATTCAGCAAGACCACCTCCTTGATAGGTGATACGCGCAGAACTTGAACTCATGTTCCTTGAGGCCAGATGGGAGACCTTTAACACCCTGGCACGCTGCCTTCACTGGGTACCTCTGGGCAAGGCATTTACACTCTGCGAGCCTCCTGTCTCTCACCATTAAAACCCTCCCCCACATTATTATGGTCAGAAGCAGAGAGCCAATAATTATTTGTATTATTAGCCTGACAAGTAATGGGCAAATACTTGTAGTGTTTTCCTGGAAAATAATAGGCAGTCATTGAGTGACAATGATCTTCAAGTCCTTCCCACGTGACAGTTAAAGTGAGAGACAGCTCAAGCAGGTGCGGTTCCTACAGGACACGCCGCTGCCCTTGAACAAGCCAGCCAGAGGAAGACTGGCATCACAGGGGCTCACTGCCATGTGGGATCTAATGAACAAAATAAAAAACTGACAAACAAAACAGAGCCAGACCGAGGCGTGGAAGCGGGGCACAGACAGGACTCTCTGAGGGAAGGGGTGGGGGCCAATGTGGTGGGGGGAGTGGGACATCTTTAATATTTTCAACCGTAAAGATAATTAAAAAAAAAAAACACACACACACACACACACACAAAAACGGCCTGTGGGGATGAGGCTGAAGGCTCAGAGTGAAAGACCAAGAAACGTGCTGATCCACCTCAAACTGTGAACTCAGCCCCAAACTCCAGGCTGTTTCTCCAGAGCAGGACTGAGCTCCGCAGATAACAAATGGCCCGTTTTCCAGAGCGTTTTTATGGCTCTTCCTCCGCCAGGCAGCGGGTCACGGGGACCCGGGGACAGGTCCGTGATTTAGAGATCTGGACAGGGAGGACGCCGAGTGATTAAAGAGCTCTCTCTGCCTCGTGACGGAGGGCCAGAGCCCGAGTCTCCGGTCCCCCCTTCCACTGACGCCCCGTCCCCAGGAGCACGCGGCCGCCCTGTGCATCACGGACCAGACCGAGACTCAGGAGCCAGGGCTCACCAAGTGCCCAGTCGGAGCCAGCCCTCCACAACGAGCCCCTTCCATCCCCCCCAAACAACTTCCCGGAGGAAAAAGAGACATGGGGGCCAGGGGGGGGGGGCAGCGGGAAGAATGACCAGGAGGGGCTGATTCAGGACAGAACATCGCAGAGAGCAGCCCACAGGATGGAGCGTGTGGGCTCTGCCAGTTCCCAGACTGCTGCGTCCTGAGGGCTCGAGGGCACCTGCCCGGCCCAGTCTGACAAGTGTAGAGGGAAGGCCAGGGGCTTCATACTCTGTTTCCCCGAAAGTAAGACCTCCCCCCAAAATAAGACCTACTTCCAGTTTTGCCTCTCGTTGTCATATAAGGCATCTCCCCCAGAAAATAAGGCCTCCCTGGAATATAAGGCCTCCCCCAAACCTAAGGCCTCCCCGGAATAGAAGGCCCCCGAAACTACTGTCAAGCGTCTGACCCCTGATGTAAAGAGACCTCGCCCTGCCTGAACAGCTCCGGCTGCGCTGCGGCCCGTCAGGGAGCTGGTTGGTGATGACAACGACTACCGTCCCGCAGACAGGTCATACATGTCTTTTTTTCTTTGTTCAACAGTAAATGTGTACCATGTTCTTCATGGAAAAATAAGACATCCCCTGACAATAAGACCTAGCGCCTCTTTGGGAGCAAAAATTAATAGAAGACACTGTCTGATTTTTGGGGAGCGTTGAACCCCTGCACAGGGTGAACGGGGGCAGCTCTGGCCAAAGGAGATCGACACAGGCTGGGAGCAGAGAGGCAAAGTCCTTCTCCCGGGAGCAGGAGGAGCCCTGGACGAAGCAGATGGTCTGGGAATGAGAGACCCCGGGATTGGGCTGCAGAGGGGAGCTGTAAGGGCACCCCAAGCGCAGAAACAACCTCGAGCTGGAATGGTTCTGTGAACAGCAAGGGGCGGGAGGCAGAAAGGCTGGCCCAATATTGGGGGGCAGGGAGAGCAGTGTGGACAGAACACGGCCTCAAGGTCTTTCTGTAAGTCCCGCTATTCTCCTGAGAAATCCCAGTTTCAAGTGAAAATTAACCATGGGGTGGGGGTGTCCTTCTAGTAGTAATTCAGGTAATTTCGAATCCTGCTTTGCAAAGGCTGTGTGTGTGGGTGTGTGTGTGTGTTTGTGTGTGTGTACGTGTGCGTGTGTGTGTGTGTGTGTGTGTAAGAAAGAGGGGGTGGGGGGCACCCAGGAGACCTGGTCCACATGGCAGCACCCCTCAGGAACCTCAGCGCTTGCTCCCACCCTCTCTCTGACCCGCCACATCACAAGCACTGCATTTTCCAAGGAAACACAGCGACTCATTGATCCCACCGTGAAGCTACTAGTCATTCCTTCTTAAAGGACCAAAGTCAAGACCACGGCTTTCACCAGCTCAAAGAACCCCCGTCTCTGCACGCTCCCTCCCCGTGCATTCCAGGCAGGGCCAGGTCTAGGGCTGAGCAGATAGGTTTCAGTGGAAGTAATTACAAGCTGCAACATAATTTCCTTCGACCGACACCCATCCTAGACAAATACTTATTTGTGGTCGGAGCGCGGGTAAGGTTACCGTAAAAATAGCAGCGCACCTTGTAATAGTGCCGAATGCCATAATTTACCTTTGCTATATCTGAAGTGTCGAGCCTTGTTCCAGACTTAATATTTAGTAACTAACAATTTAATGTACAAATCTCCCGCGGAGAAGCAGAATAATTAGGACAGGCAGGCCCCCTTTTTACAGGAGAAAATTACAGTGGGCCGGCCAGAACGCCTAAGGATTGTACAGAACAGAGGAGTGATTTCTAGTGATGAGAAATGCAAGGCAATTTTCAAATCGGTCTCAGGAACCGTGCAGTGAGCTCAGGGCAGATGCGCAGGAGGGACCGAAGGGGCCATCATCAGTGAGAAGGCGCTTCTCTTACGAGCACACCCCCAAGTTGAGGTCTGCATGCCGCTGGAAATAGAATTACAATGTAACGTATGGGGTCCATCCCGTCTCCTGCACCCACAGGGGAGGAAGATGGTCGGGGATCGTCCTTCATGTATGTACTAGAGAGCCATGAGCGTGGGGCAATGGACCTTCAGCTTCTCACCGCCCACAGTAAGCCTCTCTTTAAACAACAACAACAACGTATCAGCAACAACCAAAGCGTTTCCTAGGCTGTGGGAACCGGGGGGCTCTAGGGATTGATTAAATGATGGGAATGGAGCCAGAGTCCCCCAGAAATGCAGCGATTTTTGGTAACTTATTGGAAACATCCCATCTCATTTGAGCAGTTGATTGAAACTCTGATGGTGGCTTACCACACAGTGAAAGGCGATGGTCCAGAATGCACCTCACCTTCAAAGGTCAGAGGTCATCAGACTGTCCCAAGGCAAGAGCTGTTTCTGTCTGTTTATATGAGATCTATCAGCTAAGTTATCAAAGTGATATTTTATGCAAGTTATGACATGACCTATGAGTGTGTTGGGGACTTACAAAGCAGACTCATAACCCAGATGATAGAAATCAAGTCCACACACATCAATTCCCGACATTCTCTGTTTTCCAGTGTTTCAGCTTTTTTCATTCTGGTCAAACATGGGAACGGGAAATGTAGGAACCTCACTCTTCTCACAAGGCCTGGCCGGCTGAATTCTGGAGGAGGGAAAGGAAGAAGGAGGGAGAGGATGGACAAAAGACAAAATGAAATTTTTACAAGCAGAGGAGTATGTAGTGGGTTCGCACCCACAGACATGAGTCTGAGACATCCTCCAGGAATTACAAAACTGGAGAAATAAGGTTGCCTTATGAAAGGTCAATGCTGAATCATCCTCTGACTCCTAAGAGCAGAAATAAGCTGACTGACTTGACACAGGCAGACTGTTCCCTCATGTAAAGGAAGTCTATGAACAGACCTGAAGTTCTGTGAACATATTGGAAGAAAGAACTAGTGAGTCAGAAGACTACTGAAGTGAAAGAACCGATTTAAAAAAGACAGCCTGGAAAGAGAACTTTCCATGGCTAGAAACCCGTCTGCCCCGGCAATGTGGCTCAGTGGCTGAGCATCGACCAAAGACACACCAGGTCCCCAGTTCAATTACTGGTCAGTGCACAGGCCCAGGTTTCGGGCTCGATCCCCAGTAGGGGGTGTGCAGGAGGCAGCCAATTAATCATCTCTCTTTCCCTCTTTATTTCCCCCTCTCTCTCTCTTCCCCTCTTTGAAATCAGTGGAGACATATTAAAAAAAAAAATCTATGTCAAAAATATTTTCTTTTTTAAATGAGGGCTGAAGGAGACAAAATACCAAGGAGAAAAATAAAAACAAAACAAAAAACAAGTACAGTGGTACCTCGAGATACGAGTTTAATTCGTTCCGTAACCTTGAGGCGTGGGAAACTATGAGACGCTCGAGTCGCGGTAAACTGGTGGGTCGTGTGCAGCCGGCTGATCCGCCCGATGACTCCTATCTCAACTGTTGCTCGTATTTCAAAGCAAAAATCGCTCACTCGACGGCTCCTATCTCAAAAATCTCATGTTAGGGCACTCGTACCTCGAGGTACCACTGTACCTGGAGGTGATGATGTTCAGTGCAAAAAGTCAGCCAAAGGAAGAAAAATACCACGTGATCTCTCTTCTGCGTGGAATCTGATGAACAAAAGGGAATCGAAGCCGAGGACACACAGAACAGACAGACAGCTGTCAGAAGGAGGGGGTGGGGCTGGAGAAAAGAAGGTGAAATTAGACAAAGAACTCGTATGCATAACCCCTGGCACAGATAACCATGTGGCGATGGTCGGTGGGCCGGGGGCAGGCAGTGGGTGGAGGTGGCAGAGGGGGATGGGGATATCTGTAATATTAATGTAAAATAAACAAATACCGCCGGGAGAGATTTTGCATGGACTTTGAGGACACCGGTGACAGGCGCCTCGTTACTATGATTACGCTCCCTGTGTACATGGGCACCGGCGGCTGAGCGAAGGTGGTAATGTTGGTGCTGGCACCGGAATTTGAACTCACGCCTGGTCTACGGCCTAAGCTGTAGGCCCCAGACCGAACGATGAAGGAAAACATGATTACTTAAGACACGGAATTAGACAAGTCCGCCACACAGAGGGTCCTGTTCTCTTCCTAACATTTACGATTGCATCTGACAATCATTTGCACGGTCCCGTCCGTGTTCGCACATTTCTGGGTCCATCCCCCCGAGACTGGAGGACTGCAATCCGTGGCCCCTTTTATAGGTCTTTTATGTAAACGAGGGGCCCTGTATCCCCAAACACTGGCCTGCTGCTTCTTCGGCGAATGTTTTTGTATCTGGATAAAGTCTGCCACGATAAAAATACCCATAACCCCCTTTTAAAGCATCCTGTGATTTCTTGACTGAATTTTATTTATCCTTCTGCTCGTGCTCCCGGTTTTGCTGCCCAAGCAGGCGGCTGCCATGTGCAGCTTCAGTGGATTCTTTCTGATGTCCCAAAATAAATCAAATTATACAGCGAGCAAGGATATCACTCAAGTCTCTGTAAATAAAGATATAGAAAAAAAATTAAATGGAACCTGTCATTTGCCTGTGACTATTGAGAGCGAAGCCATTCATGTGGCTCCAAATAAAACTGCCGAGCGTCACAGTCGCTCGAGGAGGGTGGCAATCGAGCATGGATACTTTCTGCCGGCGCAGAAAAGGGCCTTTGA
Source organism: Lasiurus borealis (assembly GCA_004026805.1). NCBI lineage: Eukaryota > Metazoa > Chordata > Mammalia > Chiroptera > Vespertilionidae > Lasiurus > Lasiurus borealis. Next base: position 228,735 of record PVJN01000119.1, on the reverse strand, counting down.
AGACCGGGTCAGGCTCCTTCCCAGCATTCCTCGGGGCTTTACCGTGTCCCCGGCCCGCTGGCTGGCTCGGGACCATCACAGGACTGTCTTTCATCCCGCTGGCCCCACGAAGAGGGACTTCAAAGCGGACTGTCCCTGTGGCCGCCGCCTCTGTAAATATCTACAGCATCGTATGGAAGCCCCCCGGGTGGGCTGCACACAGGGCTCCGGCGGGGAAGGTCAAAGGCGTCTCAAAGCCCCTTTGTTCTTGATGTTTTCCTGATCGGAGCAGGATTTCTCAAGGAACCCTTTCTGGAATGTCAGTCTCTCTTCCACAGCTTGATGCTCTTCTGCCCAACTTCCCATCAACTGCCCCCCACTCTCCACCCCATCGCCCCCAGGCCTGGGAAACACTGACAAACTAACCCTCTCAAATCTGTAATGTGTGTAGATAGAGCGCTTGCTCAGAAAACCAACTGTCTCCCGACATCCAGAGAAGAAATCCAGCTTCAGTATCCAGGAAGGAGGAATCTGCCTGCTCACCGAACTGGTCAATATACCTGCTCTCCTCTCCCCTCCCAAACAAACCCCACAAACCACACCCCCTGATTTAGATCCATAACCACCCCTTGAAGCGTTCTGTATCGACGAGTTCACTTTTTAAGTCGTTTTGGTGTTTCTCTGTCTGATCTATTTCACTTAGCGTAATGCCCTCGAGATCCATCCATGTTGTCTCAGATGGCAAGATTTCTTTCTCTTTCCCTTCTCTGGCTGAATAATATTCCCTGTTTTCTATATAATATATAGGGTGCCCCAAAATGTGTATATGCACACTTTGAATAATTATAAAGGCAGTGGTTATTAAAATATACTTCATTTTCAAAGTTAAACTATCAGCTATTAAAGTGTGTATTTAATATTATATGTATCACATTCTCTTCATTCATTCATTGGTCGCCAGAGGCTGGGAGTGGGGGGTGTGTGGGATGGGTATAGATTGGCAATTCACAAAGGAAAAGCCGAGTCCCAGGCCTGAAAGTGCCTTCCTGAAGACTGCCACTTTTATAAATAACTGTTTTTAATTATATATATTGATTTCAGAGAGGAAGAAAGGGGGAGAGAGAGAGAGAGAGAGAAACATCAATGCTGAGAGAGAATCATTGATTGACTGCCTCTGCACGCCCCCTAGTGGGGATCGAGACTGCAACCCAGGTATGTACCCTTGACTGGAATGGAACCCAGGACACTTCAGTCCACTGAGCCAAACCAGCTAGGGTGGGACCTGACTCTTACTTCTCTCCATTTAAACTTCAAAATCCTGAGAGTTAATTTTAAAAATCTTCCTCATAGATTTGAGTTTTTAATATTATTGTCATGTCAACCTAATAACACAATTTTCCCTAGCTAAAATATTATTTTACTATATCCCATAAATCATCGAATCCATTTTTTCTGTTCCTCTTCATATAGTTTGCTTTTTACACAATCGTAAAATTAACAATTTCATAGCTTGATACGATGTAAGGAAGAAACAGATCAGGTGCTTAAACAGGAGCTGTAATATCAGCATAAATATCCTACCGGAGAAATATCTGATTTATTGCTCTCCTGCTGACAGCTCTTGCTTTCTGAAGTATTCAAGTGAGATGCTTTTTATTTTTCAATAAAACAAGAATATAACATTAATCTTAACCTCTCTCTCACTGGCCGTTCTATATATATTTTTTAAATATATTTTATTTATTTTTTACAGAGAGGAAGGGAGAAGGATAGAGAGTTAGAAACATCGATGAGAGAGAGAGAGAGACATAGATCAGCCACCTCCTGCACACAAGTGGGATGTGTTTGCAACCAACATACATGCCCTTGACCGGAATCGAACCTGGGAAGGACCCTTCAGTTTGCAGGCTGACACTTTATCCACCGAGCCAAACCTGTTTCGGCCGTTCCATATTATTTTGTATTTTACTTTGAATAGAATTCCTATCACGATTGATTTGCCCTTTTTTGCTCTCTTCCTGTTTTCACACATTTGGCTGAATTATTTCATTAGAAAGGTACTGAAGGGAATTATACACATTTAGACATCTCCAAACATTGCTACATGCAGCTGGGCTCAGCTAGGACAGAGAGCTTTCCAAAACTCACACACACACACACACACACACACACACGCACACACACACACATGCACACACACATACACGCAGGGCCCGCTGAAATGAAAGGCCCTATTCAAGGGAGTAGAGAGAGAACCTGTGCAGACTCTGAAAGGACTGTTGTTCCTTATATGCACACCCTCCCACCTTTACCATCGCTGTTTGAGGGGGACAGTGCTCCTGTCCAGAGGTGCTCTGTGTTTAGACTCTCATTCATTATTCGCATCTTCATATTCTTTCTTTTCTGGGAAATGACAGTAGTTTGAATACATACTTTCCCCTGCCTGTGATAACAAACAGCACACTCGCAGGCGAGCTGAAGGCAGCCATGGGAGGTGTTGAATGGAAGGCTGAATTCCTAACTCAGTCACGGGAATACACGGGTTTGAGTCTACTGAAAGCGGCCAGGTTTTCTTTTTGGGGAAATTCATTTGTTGTCTGTGTTTTGTAGAATGGGGAGAAAGTCATATGCCATAGCATAATGATTCCACAACATTCCAAACGTTTTGTTTTCTAAAAGACTGAGTAATTTCAGTCTGTCTTATCAAGTGATTTAAAGACTTGAAGTAACATTTTTAAAGGGGTTTTTACTTACATACATGTATGTAAGTAAATAGAGTCTGGAGTAGGTTTAGAAAGCTTCACTAGATGTATCGGTTAATAATGGCGGGTTTTGTAATCAAAGAAAACATGATAATTTCAAGAGAAACATCACAAGTGCTTTATTCAAAGCAATGTCCATCGCTAGCTACACATTTCCCCATCTTACAGGTCATTTGTGGATACCATCCTAATAAAAATTTTCTTGTTTTGAGACAAACCATTCAGAGACCCAATTTTCCACTTCTTCGTATGTTGGAAGTGCCGCTCAGAAAGTGCGTGTGCCATCCATCGGAAGAAGTGGTCATCAGAAGGAGCAAGGTCTGGTGAATACGGCAGGTGGGTTCATACTTCCCAGGCGAGATCTTTTAATGTGTCTCTAACTGGTTTTAAAGTGTATGAAGGTGTGTCATTTTGAAGCAAAATTACTTTGTCGTGTCTTCTGGCACATTCTGGTTGTTTCACTGATCAAAGCGTGGCTCAAATGGATTATTTTTTGTCGGTAGTGATCACAATTAACAGTTTCACCTTCCTGATCCCACCAAACGCAGAGCATTGTCTTCTTTCCAAAGCCATTTGGCCTTGCAGTCGATGTTGGTGGTTGACCTGGATCAACCATGATTTTGTGAATTTGGGATTCTCAAAATAAATCCACTTTTCATCGCTAGTCACAGTTCAATGGAAAAAAGACTTTCTTTCATGCTGTTGAGGCAACATTTTACCGATGACTTTTTGGTTTTCCATTTGCCTTTTGTTCAGTTGATGTGGCACCCATTTTCCTTCCTTTAAAATCTTTCCCATTGCTTATAAATAATCAGAAATTGTTTGCTGAGCAATGTTTAAACTTTCTGCAAGTTGTTTTTGAGTTTGACATGCATCTTCATCCAATAATGTTTGTCATTGTTGGTCTTCAAACTTTTTTGGTTGACCTGGACGTTCTTTGTCTTTCACATGGAAATCATCACTTTTAAAACATTTAAACCAGCGTTCACAAGTATCTTGAGATGAGGCATGTTTACCATAAGCTTCCTGAAGAATTCAGCAGCACTTTTCTTCAAAATAAAATAACGAATTAAAACTTCCTGCAAGTGCTTTTTTTTTGGCACAAAAATTGGACATTTTTAAGCATAAAAATGTCTGTGATGTCAACACCTCCGGAAAATTTGACATATGAAAGTTTGAAGCTTATTGTCTATACAACAAAAGAGCATACATATCAGACTGCATATGCACTGAGTAGCCAGATTATTATGCTCTTTGTATAATAATCTGGCCATTCAGTGATATCCTATATAATAAAAGGCTAATATGCAAATTGTCCCCTCAACCAGGAGTTCGACCAGCAGGCAGGCCAGCCAACTGCCCATGTCCCTTCCCCCTGGCCAGGCTGGCTGGACCCCACCCATGTATAAATTCATGCACCAGGCCTCTAATATATAAATATGTATATTGAGTGGCTAGATTATTACACATTCAGAGATAATAATCTGGCCACTCAGTTATATCAATGTATGTGTAACTCCATCTATTGGGAAACAAAATCCGCATTATTAACCAGTACACCTAGTAGGCTGCAGTATTTTCTCTAAATTTAACTTTGTTGTTGATCATTTGCTGTTTTTCTTTCCACATTCTGACTGAGTAATGAGCCCTTGGTAAAGCAATAACTTAGGGCTGATGGACTTAAAAATGTAGAGCTCATTGCTTCAATGGCCTCCTGGCTTTCCTGCCCACTCCCAGTACTTTCTCTTTACTTTTTCCAACATCCTGTTTTAGTGAGCATCGGTATTCGTTTCACCTACAAACACGCCAATTATTTATTTTATGGGCAATTAAGGTCATATTTTTAACAAATGTCATCCCAATGAGGACACTGATCAAATCATGTCGATTTGCCAAAACACAGGACCCTGGGATCCAGTGGTTCTGATACAGTCTGTACCACCAGTAGCGCCAGCGGGTTGTGTTGGGTAGCTGTGAGCCACTATACATCACACGCTGAAGATGGAATCACCAGCTCAGTAAACCGCATCTCAACGAGGCCCCTTCAGCATCACTATAGTCTTTTTCTTTTAGATTCTTTATTGTTTAAAGTTATTACCCATATTTCCTTTTTCCCACACTGACCTCTCCCTGGCCACTCCCACCCCCACCCCCCAGCACATGTCCTCATCCCATAGTGTCTGTGTTCAGCAGTTTTCCTTACATGTATGCATACAAGTCCTTCTGTTGATCATCTTGCTACATATCATTTTAGCTCCATTTGCCCTCCTTTATGAATGGGAGCAAATATTGCAATTTTCCCATCCCAGATTCCCCAGCGTCTTTCAAAAGTATGGGAGACGGAGAAGTTGTCTCTTTCATTCACAAGTCTTCAGAGCGAGAGAAGCTCTGCCAAAGGCCTTTCTTATCCACATACGGGCCTGTTTTAGATGACAAGACCTTGGACTCCAAGATCAAGTCTGATGCAATCATTGGTCAAATCACTGGGCATCCTGGGAGAGTACATTACGGTTGTATGTTGATGGTGAATTATTAGGGGCAGGAGGGTGAACTATGGAAGACTGTTCCTTTGATTTTCCTCCAAAAGAAAAAATCATACCTCCTAGAACTCATACCCTGCCTTTGAACTAGGGTCCTATGATGTTCTGTTGCTCTAACCCAGTGGTTGGCAAACTGCGGCTCATGAGCCAAGCAGCCGTTTGCTGCTCTGTTGACTAATGAGTTTGCTGACCACTGCCCTAACCAGTAGAATGCAAGGAAAGTGATGCTGTTTCATGTCTACATCTCACACATTGTAGCTCTCGCTTTGCACTCGCCCTGAGTTTCCATGAGAGAAGGTCAGCCGCCCTCAGGAGGAACAAGGGGGTTGTAGAGAGGCCTTGACATTGAATGGAGGTGAACCACGAAACCAGAGGACACCCAGAACGGACATCTTGGCCGATGCTTGAGCTACTGAAGCCAGCCCACGCTTTGCAAGCTTCCTGCTGAGGCTCAGACTTGGGACTGGAGAGCCGCCTTGGACCTTCACATCCACCAGCTATCACATGAGGAAGACACATGCTTTCCCTGCGGTGCCCTGTCTGGATTCCTGATCCCTCCCTCCCCACACCCCCACGCCCAGAACCGCGAGCAAATAAAAGGTGTTGGGTTAAGCCATTACATTTTGAGCTGGTTTGTCACACAGCGATAGGTAACCAAGAAACCAAAACTAAGCAGGAATTTCTCCCGCTTACACTGAAAAGAAGGGAGATAGTATGGTGTATCTCAAGTGCAATATAATTAAACAGGTCGATTTCTAGAGCCAACACTACATCATGATGTCATGATGCTACTGCTTTTCGCATTGAACTTCAGGTACTGCATTAGAACTTCTGGGCGCAGATTCTTCTCCTCTAATGCATTTTTAATATGAAATGCGATCAAATGCGTGAAATGTGTTTTATTTTTAACAGAATCGTCTTAGCTATAGAGAACAGAAAGCTTCTCTTTTAGAAATCTGGTTCCACTCAAGGATTCCAACTTTCATTTTGCAAAGCCTTCTGGGAATACTTTTTCCTGGTATGCATTCCAGTAGTCCTTTTATTTCCTGTAGCTGTGTCAAAAGCAGTAACGGCAACACGAAAGAATGGAACAGGTTACCGTATGATAACCATACCATATGGCTGCAGAATCTTCTCCTTCCATCGCTTTGGAAATGACTGTATGTGGTCAGAGCACATCGGCCTTCTAATGACAATTCCTCATGTATGACCATGTATGTGAATGTCCAGGAAATGATAAAGAGGAGACCTCCCTTCTCAAATCTTGCCTTTCAAGATGTCTCTGTGTCTGTGATATCTTAACTCTACTTTTTAAAATCTCCTTTTGTGGCAAGACAGTAGCATTCCATCCCTGAGGATCTAAGAAGCGGCTTAAGCCAGGTCAAACTATGGAGCGGAGGCCAAGGCAGTCCTGGCAGGATGAATAAAGGGAACGGGAGGTTGCGTGTGAGGCACCAGGAAGGATCTGTGACAACTCCCAGATGGTTGGCTTAAGCACCTGACATCCACCCAAATGGAAGGGCCCGGGGGAGCCGTATTCGTTTCAGAAAATCTATTTTATTGGGGCTCTTTATAGTGACGTTTATATGAAGAACTGATATTTCATCTGGGTTATAGGGAACCAATTTCACCTCAAGGAAGAAGCCCCACCCAGAAAATTCCATGATGCAAACTAGTCATTGAAAAGGGATATATTCCTGTCAATGGTACGATAGCCACAGTTCTAGAAGAAAAGAAAAGGGATTAAGACAAAAGTAAAAACACTTCTAGCACAATATAAGAATGCCTATTTTCCTGGGCATACCTTAGTCTATAAAAGCTTGAATGGGAAAAAAAAAATGATGCCTTGAATCTGGAGGGCACTATGCTATGTGAAATAAGCCAGAAAGAGAAATACAAATGCTGTACAGTATCACTTATATGTGGAACCAAAAAAAAAAAAAAGAATAAAGAAAGAAAGAAAGAAAGAAAGAAAGAAAGAAATCAAGTTCATAGAACTAAAGTGGAGGAGAAAATGGAAACTGGGAGATATTCGTCAAAGTGCACAAACTTTCCGTTAAAAGATGAGCAAGATCTGAGGACCTAATGGACAGCAGAGTGATACAGTGAATAATTCTGTAGTAACTTGGATTCTGCTAAGAGTAGATCTTAAGAGTTTTCAAAAAAGAGTAAATAAAATAAACCTTTTCTGAGCTGAAATATCATTTAAGTCTAAATCAAACGGACTCACTTCAGGAACCCAAGAAAAGCGAAGAAAAAAAAAGTGATTCAAAATGAAGCATAGGCACTCGGGCAGGCAGGGAAAAAGTTACCTATAAAAGAACAAAAGATGGGCTGTCCTCGAGTTTCTCTTCTACATCAGAGAAGGCCAGAGGACAACCCAGAATTTTAATCAGAAAAGTGTGTGAACTGAAAATTCCACATCAATCAATGCATTGTTCTCACATGAAAGCAGCGAAAGACACTCCCAGGGTCTAAGGACTCGGAAAATTTTGCAGCCAAGCACTCCTCTTGGAACGAAAGGAGAATCAATGATACAATTCCAGTGATAAAAGCATCCATCAAAAGAGAAAGACTAGCGTTGAGTACTGAGACTCCTGAAAGACAGGGGATTAACACAGCTCAACGCAGACCCAAATCATCTCAATAAAAACAGGCTAAGGACCTACTGTGTGGGGAACCCTACTAAGCAGAGGGGAGCTAGGAGACATGGCAGCTGTTTTTGGCAGGTGGGCTCAGAAAAGTGTCCTTAAAAAGGAGGTCCTGTCCGAAGTGAGAGAAGGAGGCTATGCATCTCAGAGAAGTTTTTGGAAAGTTCCATGGACCAGAGTGGGAGAGAGCTCACCCTGTTCCAGAAGGAGTGGGAGGAAGGGAAGGGAGAGGGAGAGTTACAGAAGTCTGCAATGGAGAAATAAATGCTAAGGTCCACACAGCATTGGCCAATTTAATCCCAAATAGACTTTGGGTCTATGTGATGGCAACTGAAACACCAATGCAGGGGGGCGGGATAGGATCTAATTTAGCTTTGAAGAGAATAGAGAGAAATCAGAAGAGATCCGGTGTGTTCTGGGTGGTGTGGCCATACACTAGAGAGAAATCGTACAGTTCTTTTTTTTTTTTTTTTGTCTGACTTATTTCATTTAGCATGATAGTCTCAAGATCCATCCATGCTGGTGCAAATGTCAGTATTTCATCTTTTCTGAAGGCCGAATAGTATTTCATTATTTTTACAGGTGTGGCAAAAGTAGGTTCGCAGTTGTTGGTGTGGAAAATACGATGAATAAGTAGTAATAATACAAGAATAAACGTTCACAGTCTCACAACTGTAAACCCACTTTTGCTTCACCCTCTATGTGCACTTCTTCATCCAATCATCTGTCTGATTTCACTCCTATGGGGGATACAGAACCGAAAGCAATGAATACACAAACAAAACTCATAGACACAGACAACAGTATGGAGGGAGGGCGAGTTCTAATAAAGGGTTAAGGGGTCAAATATATGGTGATGGAAGATCTGACTTTGGGTGGTGGGTACACAATGGAATACACATATTATATACCATAGAGCTATATGCTTGAACTTGTATACTTCTATTAACCAGTGTCACTCCAATACATTTAGAGAAAAAGGAAGAATGGACAGTAGAGTGGCGTTTGCCAGGCACTGTGGATGGAAAATGAGGAGATGTTGGTTGAAGGGTACCAAGTGCCCATTATAAGATGAGTAAGTCTGGGATGTAGGGACAGCGTGGTGACTATGGTTACCGGTACTGTGTTACACACAGGGATGTTGCTAAGAGAGAACACATTCAATGTTCTCATCATGAAACAAGCCATGGTAATGACAGGAGGGGATGTGCTCACTAACCCGCCGTGGCCATGATTCCACAATGGATGAGCACCAGATAACACGTATGACTTACCACTGCCTTCCTGTTACCCCATGTTTGACAGATACACATGTGAGTATGTTCCTTCATAAGAACTTTTGGGATCAATAATCCCTGAAGGTTTTTGTGTTCAAAACAATCTGTCTATTGGATTTGAACTTGAGGCACAAGTTGGCCAGATATAGAATCCCTGGCTGGTGCATCTCCCCTTGCCTGTCATATAAATACTAGAAGCGCAGCTGCCTGCCAGGGCCTACCTTCCTCCGACTGCCTGCCGCCTGCCAACGCCACCAGCTGGGGCCTCCCTGGCGCCACCCCCTCACCTGCTCTACCTTCCCTCTCTGCGGTCCCACTCTCATTGGGGCCCAGTTGAGGCCCCCGGAAGCGCCTCCACTGCAGCCCACTGCCAGCGCCATGTCCCTGAAACCGGCCCTGTCCCGCACTGCCCCCTGGTGGCCAGTACATGAGGAATTCCCGTTAGTTTGAACTTCCAACCATAGGGACAGTTTGTATATTAGCATTTTATTATATAGGATTGCTGCCTTGTCTTCTGATGCTGAATTCTGCTGAGGAAACTTGAAATCTGGTTCATTTGCTTTTCTAAAAATTATTGTAGCCAAAACCTGTTTGGCTCCGTGGATAGAGCATCAGCCTGCAGACTAAGGGGTCCTGGGTTCGATTTTGGTCAAGGGCATGTACCTTGGTTGTGGGCACATCCCCAATGGGGGGTGTGCAGGAGGCAACTGATCGATGCTTCTCTCTCATCAATGTTTCTAACTCTTTATCTCTCTCCCTTACTCTCTGTAAAAAATCAATAAAATATATTTTTAAAATGTTATTCTAAGTGACTTGATAATTTGGCTTAATTTAGGGAGGAATTCTTTCTTAACTTTAAGGATTAATATTTTATCAAAATGTATCTCATTATTGATCCTTCTAGCTCAAGTTGCCCTGGCAGGAGACATGCCTTTTAGACCCAAGCCTTCTTGCATTTCAGGAATGTTTTTGTGAATTATATGTTTCTATATTCTGTTCCATTATTTTGGCTTTCTTCTTAGGGAACTCCAATTATGTGCATTTGATCTCCTTTGCCTTTCTTGGGTATCTAACTATTCCCTTTAATCTTTTGTAACTCCTCTGTATTTCTATTTTATTTTGATCACTTTTGTCATTCTATAATCTAGATCCCTTTCTGTATTATCTTCCATGCTTATGGTGCTGTGTGCTCCTTCCAATTTTGTCTTCATTTTTGTGCTTTTTGGTTTGTTCTTTCTACTCTCCTCGCCTTAGTTTGTCAATGCACATTTCATTGTCTGCTGCTTTTTCACCGTATTTTCCATAAAATCTTGTGTTTTCCCCCTGGGGGTCTTCTTTCATAGAAGTGACTATTTTATTTCTCTTTTTCTACTTTTAGTTCATGTATTTGGTCAGAACTTCCATCTGTTCTCTCTCACTTTGTGAGGTGTCCTTTGGGAAAATCTTACCCACTTTATTTCTTCTGGAAGTTTTGTGTCCACTCTGGCCCAGCTCCAACTGTACTTCTTACTGGGGAAGAAACTGCCCTTTTCCTGTCTGGCTATCGCAGACGTTTCCTTTAGAGAGAGTGGTTTTACTGGATTTTCCAAGACAAATGGCCGCTTCTCCTTTATCCTGTGCGTTCATTCTTCCATGTGCTTTGAGCTCTTTGGTTTTTCACTTTCTGCTTCATCCCTCCCAGACCCACAGCTCTGGTTTCAGGCTGGTCTTTGCGAAACCTGTTGTTGCTGGACCACCTGTTATTTCCATTCACCTGGGTGTTCGTGCTGCCCTACAATCCTTTCCAGTTCAGGCCAATCTTAGTTGCTTTTATCTTCCTTTACTCTTAAAAATACACACACACACACACACACACACACACACACACACACAAAACTATGGCTCAGCTGATGTTGCTCAGTGGTTGAGTATCAATCTATGTATCAGGAGGTCAGGGTTTGATTCCTGGTCATATGCTCAGGTTGTGGGCTCGATTCCCAGTAGGGATCATGTAGGAGATCGTAGGTCAAAGATTCTCTCTCATCACTGATGTTTCTATCTCTCTCTCCCACTCCCTTCCTCTCTGAAATCAGTAAAAATATATTTTAAAAAATATAGGGGAAAGTTTGCTTTCTAGTTTCAACATAAAAGAAAACTGTAGAGGATTTTTTTTTTTTTTGGTGTGTGTGTGTCTTGCTTTTATAAGATACTAGAGGCATGGTGCATGAAATTCTTGCCCAGCCTGCACCCTCTTCAATCTAGGACCCCTCAAGAGGTGGCCAACTGCCCGTTTAGGCCCGATCCTGGTAGGACATCCCTTTCGCAATCCAGGACTTCTGGCTTCCAACTGCTCACCTGCCTGCCTTCCTGATTGCCCCTAACCACTCTGCCTGCCAGCCTATTAGCCCCCAACCATTCCCCTGCTGGCATGATTGACACCTAACTGCTCCCCTGTTGGCCCAATCACCCCCAACTGCCCTCTCCTGCAGGCCTGGTCATCCCCAACTGCCTTCCTGTGATGAACATCTTGTGACAATGTGGGGGTGGCCATCTTGTGGTTGCCATTTTGTGATGACAGGGGGGACCCATCTTGTGATGATGTGGGGGGAACTATCTGTGCTGGCCATCTTGTGACTATGTGGGGGCAGCCATCTTGTAATGATGTGGGGACAGCCATCTTGTGATATGAGAGCATGAGGGTCAATTTGCATATTACCACTTCATTCTGTAAGATATTGGATAAAAATGGGAACTCCTTCAAGCCCCTATTTACTCATGAAATTCCACTTTGACTTTTAAAAATATGTCTTTATGTTCAGCAGCCTCGGATAAAATTACCATGCATACTGTAAGCTCTTCTCATCTTCAGAACCATTTCTTTCTCAATTTCTTCTTGATAGATATGAGTGACCTCAAGAAGTAGACCCTCATATGGGTGTATTAGCAATGAGGACACGATCACTGGTGGAAAGTGCACAATAAGTGGCTTCTGGGGTGGCACATTGTTGTCATTGTTAACAGGTGGACAGGGATGAACTGGGGTGGGCTGCAGACGAAGGGGAGGCACCAGCAGTTTCTGTGTCACAGGCCTGGGAAGTGCATTGGAAGTGGTAAGCACAGGGACTGTAGGTCAGATGAATATTGCTGGGTGGAACTGATGCGCTGAAGGCAATGAAGGGCTCAGGGTTACGAATCTCCTGCTGAAGACAAAGTGTGAATGGAGAGCCTTGTTGGCGTTATATGAAGAGTCTCTTATTTCCTGTCATGAAATGCAAAACAAAAGCCACGGAGGAGGCCGAGACGTTAATTATAAGGGTGGCAGAGTTCAAGGGAAGTCTGCATTGTCGAATCCGGCTCGTAGGCCATGCCAAGGTCAGGTCCATAATTAGAGGGATGTAGGACACTGACATGTGGGCTGAACTCTCCAGACACCCCTGAAATACCCCCGGAGTGGCCCACTCCTCCCAGTTGAAGGCTAGCATCTTCCATGTGAAAGATGATACGGAAAACGTTGTTTTGCAAAATGACATGTACCTACAGGACATCTGTCTCCACTTCTCCTTTCTCTCCTCAGACCAAGCATTTGGGTCAAGCCACTCAGTTGGGGAAGTACTTACTAGGCCTGCAAAGGGCGGAAGGAGAACCATGAGCCAATGTATGTCATGGTTCAAGGACAGAATATCAAGTTGGATAAAGCATAAGTTTTTGAACTTGGAGCAATTCCCTGAGATGCAGGAGAACCAAGCTGGGCAGGAACTGTGGGAAGCTGTGCTGCCACACTGCTCAGACGGCGCTGAGAAGCTGAGGAGAGGGAAGGCCACACGAAGCGATGTAGAAATGCTGGGAGTGCCATCGCTGGTGGCAGAAGAAGAGCCAACAAGGCTCAGAGAAGAGAGGGTGCTGGAGGGGGTGAAACTCCCTAACCATTTGTGCCCCAGGAGAGAGCTCCACGTATTGAAGTGATAAAAGTGAGGAGGCATCAGCATTACTGAGAGCACTGCCAGGTGTGTTGTGGATCTGGAGGGCCAGGTGTGGTGTGGATCTGGAGGGCCAGGTGTGGTGTAGATCTGATGGCCAGATGTGTTATAGGTCTGGAGGGCCAAGTGTGTTATAGGTCTGGAGGGCCAGATGTGTTATAGGTCTGGAGGGCCAGATGTGTTATAGGTCTGGAGGGCCAGATGTGTTATAGGTCTGGAGGGCCAAGTGTGTTATAGATCTGGAGGGCCAGGTGTGTTGTGAATCTGGAGTGAGACATAAACAGAGATGACGGGATCCTGAAGTCAGAGGAGCAAAATGAATGTATTCATCGTAAACAGCAAGGATGTCTCAGTGGAAACCAGATGTCCCTAGAGATGAGGTAGACGAGTAGCCAAAATAGTGTACTACTTAGATCACTCAATGACGACAACAAACCCAGGACAGACAACCATGTGACTGTGAAACTTCTCAGGTAAAATGACCACTCCTTGCCTCGTTTTGGAATATGAATCACTTCTCAGATCGGGAATCCAATGTCTGTAGCTGAGGAAGGAGACTTAAATACCGAGCACGAGTATTCTGATGATCCCCCAGCACAATCCCAGAGAGAACCTCCACCATTGACTCAAGCAACAAAACAGTGTGAAAGGTAAAAATTAATGCAGAAGAAGCAAGGAGAAGAAAAGAAACTTGGAAAAAGTAAAAAGGACAAAATAAAAGTTTAGAAATACACTCAAAAGATGAGTGATCATAGCAAATGTAAAATGGACAATGTGTTACAATTAAGTCAAAATTTATCTCAATGGGTTACAACTCGAAATCCTCTAAAAAGGTCACAGAAACTTGGGGAGTGAAGAGCTGGTGGAAAGGTACACCAGGTTCACACCAGTCAAAGCGAAGCTGGAACGGCGATGTTAGCATCACAAATGTAAGCGTCAGAGCAAGCAGCACTGTGGTGGGTAGAGAGGAAAACTCCACCACCACGCATATTCCAGTCTCCCAGACTGATGTGAACACTACCAACATGAACACACCGGATAATAAATGCACAACATGTGTGAGGACCAACTAGACAGAAATGGAAGGAGACCTGGTTTAATCCAGCGCCATAGTGGGAGATTTTTAACATATCTCTTCTCGTAATTTCTATATTCAACATGAAAAAAAAAATAGAAAAGATCCCCAAACCACAATCAACAAGTCTGATGGAGTGGGCCTGTGGTGCACCCAATGGCTGGAGTAAACACCACTTTTCAACACTCAAGAAACAGTTACAAAACTCGACGACAATTTGGAAAGGAAGACAGTTTCAACACATTTTTAAAAATTTCATTTAACTTTTTCCATCACCTTTTATCCCCTCTCTGCCCTCTTTCACCTCCGTATGTAAATAAACAAGTTTGGGGTATTAGTGGATTCTCTACTTAACTTCAAAAAAAATTTTTTTATTGATTTCAGAGAGGAAGTTCCGCATTTGAACCCCTCCCAAACTCTATCGTGGCATCTCTTCCTTCGGTGATTTTCTACATCCTTTCTCTGCAGTAAATATAACCGTGAGTAAATCAGGGTTCAGTGAGTTCCACGAGTCTTTAAAAAATATATTTTATTGATTTTTTACAGGGAGAAAGGAAGAGAGAAAGTCAGAAACATCGATGAGAGAGAGACATCGATCAGCCGCCTCCTGCACGCCTCACAGTGGAGATGTGCCTGCAACCAGGATACATGCCCCAACTGGAATCGAACCTGGGACCTTTCAGTCCACAAGCTGACGCTCTATCCACTGAGCCAAACCAGTCTGGGCTCCATGAATTATTTCTGCACAGGATCAAGCCTGAGGGTGGTTTTGGAAAACTCCTAAACTTTCAGTTGGTGTCAGAAGTCGGGTCTGTCTTGTGTCCCTGCAGGTGGCTAACTCTGAATACTGTGATATAGTGCTCTACTCGCTATCTCTATCCTTTTCAATTAATGTATCCTATATAATAAAGAGGTAATATGGAAATTGACCAACACGCCCTCGCATAAGATGGCTGCCACCATGTGGCTACAAGATGGCCACCACAAGATGGTCAGCAGGGGAGGGCAGTTGTGGGTGATCAGGCCAGAAAGGGAGGGCTGTTAAGGGTGACTAGGCCAGTAGGGGAGGGCAGTTGGGGGTGACCAGACCTGTAGGGGAGGGCAGTTGCGGGTGATCGGGCCAGCAGGGGAGGACAGTTGAGGCAATTGGGCCAGCAGGGGAGCAGTTAGACATTGATCAGAGTGGTTACAGGGTGATCAGTCTTGCAGGCAGAAGTGTTTAGGGGCAATCAGGCAGGCAGGCAGGCAAGCAGTTCAGAGCCAGCAATCCTGGATTGTGAGCTCGATCCCATATCCCCCAAGGGGTCCCAGATTGGAGAGGGTGCAGGCTGGGCTGAGGGACACTGCTCCCTTCCCCAGTGCACAAATTTCGTGCACCGGGCCTCTAGTTAATGAATAAAAACAAGTGAGAGAAAGGTATAGTAGTTTTGTGTATCAAAATTAGGAAGCAGGTATTTCTAAAGGATTGTGTTTTACGTTTTAACAAATTGCTTCCCTGTTACGTATTTCTGTCAATATACAGAGGACACTGCAGGAACTTCATGGCTGAACACTCAGGTGTTCTTCTCTCCCTTCCTTTTTTTTATTTTCTGAAATTAACCTATTGGTTAGAAAACTGCTTCCAGAGGGGAGGCAGAGAAGAGTAAGAGGGGGTAAATGGTGATGGAAGAGACTTGCTTGGGGCGATGAACACACAATTAATATCCAGACAAGGGCTGTGGAGGTGTGCGTCCCAAACTGGACTCATTCTGTGAACCAGTGTCACCTCCATACGACCAATAAAGAGGAAAGAAAAGAACTCTGCTTTCTCTGATACTAGGACACGTTTTGAAACAGAAGTGAAAACAAGATGGCATATTGCCCCTAACAAACTTATGTTTAAGTGTGACTTTTTTTTTTAATACATTTTATTGATTTTTTACAGAGAGGAAGGGAGAGGGACAGAAAGAAACATCGATGAGAGAGAGACATCGATCAGCCGCCTCCTGCACACCTCCTACTGGAGATGTGTCCGTAACCAAGGTACATGCCTTTGACCAGAATCGAACCCAGGACCTTTCAGTCTGCAGGCTGACGCTCTATCCACTGAGCCAAACCGGTTTCGGCTAAGTGTGACTTTTTAACTCGGGTTGCTTTCACATGGAAAACCATGAAAAAGCTGAGCTCTGGGGGACAAGTCATAACAGATCCGACCTCACTGATGGATGTAACAATAAGAGACTCTAATCTCTGAATTCAAAGAAACCCTCAGCTACTCCATGTGCGAGGTAAATCCTCAGCGCCCCCCACAGACACAGTGATAACCCTGGCGCTGCCCTTCCCGGGCCTGCATCCCTACCAGGACATGGAATAGGGTGTGTTCAGTCCGAACTGACAGGCCGCACTGGAAGCTTTTATAAATAACAACACTGCATGTCTCCTTGTCTCCTCTCAGGATGGAAAGAAGAATGTGAGTGTTGTCTCTGGCGCCCGACAGCATCTGCTCGCCCCCCGGTCCTTCAGCGAGAGAGGGACGGTCCCAGGGAGCACTCTGCAGAGGCAAAGCCAGCCCCCTGCTCTCTGTTCTCTTTGGGAACAGTTCGCCCAGGGGACCGCTTCCCACCAACGGAATACAGTCACCGCTGCCCGCCTTTCCAGCTGGCTGGTGGCTGTCTTCCCTCCTGGGACCCTCTGTTTTATTTAAAAAATGAGTGTTGACATGAAGCTACTAGGTTCATTAGAAGCACA
The DNA here is from genome assembly GCA_004026805.1 of Lasiurus borealis. Classification (NCBI taxonomy): domain Eukaryota; kingdom Metazoa; phylum Chordata; class Mammalia; order Chiroptera; family Vespertilionidae; genus Lasiurus; species Lasiurus borealis. The sequence continues at coordinate 211,768 of PVJN01000119.1, read as the reverse complement.
ATTTTAATGTCGAGAAGGATTAAGGGAAAAGGGTGATCCTTCAGGAGTGGCCAAGGACGGCCGCAGGGGAGAGCGCGTTGGGAGGTCTGCCGCTGGGGTCGCTGAGGGAGGCCACGGGACATCACGGACTGCGAAATCCCCAGTGACCGCTGCCCGAGGTCATGGCCAGCTAAAGAGCTTCTGTTTGTTGTTTGTGTTTTATTAATCCTCACCTGAGGCTGTTCTTCCCATTGCTTCTCAGGGAGAGCAGGAGGGAGGGGGGAGAAGGAGGGAAGAAGAAAGGGAAGAAAGGAAGGGGGTAGAGAGAGAGACAGGCAGAAAGAGAGCGAGACGGAGAGATAAACATCATGAGAGAGACACATCAGTTGCCTCCCACAGGCTCCTGGAACCAGGAAGGGGGTCACACCTGCAGCCCAGGTAAGTGCCCTTGACCAGCATCAGACCGCGAGGACCCTCAGGGGGAAGGTGGGCTGAGGCTCTCACCACTGAGCCTGCCAGCCCCGGCTCATCTTCAGTTTTCCACAAAGTCTCTCCTGTGGCCATCTAATAAGCAAACAAAAGATGTCCTCAGATGGCTCCGCATGTTAAAACATGGAAATGACGGCGGATGTGACCGTCCACGGGCTGGCAGGCGCCGGGGCTGCTGCGGGCCCAGGTCAGATAAGGTGAGGCTTCCTTTGAGGAGCAGTGCCCCCCTGCGCCCCGCGGCTGTCGCTACCCAGCCCGCAGCCAGCCACGCTCCCCGGAGGCCGCTACCGCGGGTTCAACAGGGGCTGCGGGCTTCGTGTGGTCCCTCCCGGAGGCCCGGTTGTTTGTGTCAAATAGCGGACGTGCCAAAGGCCTCCCTCCCCGCGACTCTGATTTCCATTTATAAACGGCCTCTTCAGTTTTCTCCAACACTAAAATATTCATAATATTCGGAAAAATATTTTTAATCAAAGCAGTCGACAGCTCGAGGAAAAAGAAGCGCTTACAAGTATACGGAGCACCGTGCAGTAGAGTCATTTCTGGCATTAATAGGATGTCTTATCTCGCAGCCATAAACATATTCCAAAGGGTAGAAGATTAAAGTTGTTATTAGGAAAAACAAACAAACACGATGCAGGCACAGAAATGTTACACGGAGATATTCATTCAAAAGTTAATCTCTGCTGTGTAATTCATTCCTGATTAAGGCTGGCATGACTTGAACGCTCATTGATTGGCCTGCGGTTAGATGGAAGTTACAGGAGAAATAGAGAAAGGAGCGCATGTCTTACAGGCCACAGCTCATCATTATCGAAGAACACAGATACTGCCCAAACCGGTTTGGCTCAGTGGATAGAGCATTGGTCTGTGGACTGAAGGGTCCCAGGTTCGATTCCTGTCAAGGGCGTGTACCTTGGTTGCGGGTACATCGCCAGTAGGGGGCGTGCAAGAGGCAGCTGATTGATGTCTCTCTCATTGATGTTTCTCACTCTCTATCCTTTTCCCTTCCTCTCTGTAAAAAGTTAATAAAATATACATATTAAAAAAAAAGAACATAGATACTCATAAAAAGAATGTGGACACTTATGCCTTTAAATCACATACTGTAGCCATCCAAGTAATTTAACCATAAATGAAGTAGAAGTCTTACTTAAGCGTTCTGTAATGTTTCCCACTGCATTTAATTATTCGCTCTCACACTGCTCGATCTCATAGAAGAAATAACTCACAACGTGAAATGAAGAGACATAATCAAGTACCTAATTTAACTATCAAACTAACCATCAGATGCTACAAAAATAGAGCTTTAACAAGGCTGCAATTGACTCCACTACATTAACGCTTTATTTGGTTAGTAAACGTTCATCTTCACGGTGGATCTTCAAACCAAACTGGCATTTACTTACTATATGGAGACCCCAAAAAGCAGAAACCATTAACTTTGTTCTCAGAGAGAGTTTAGAGCAGTTAGGAAAACCCACATATACTGAAGATTATGGGGGTAACTCAACTGATGCTAATTAGAATGATATAAACCGGACTCATGATATTTAATAAGGATTTGGCTTATCATTGACCTCAGGGTAAAGCAAACAGTGTATCCCTAGACATTAGCATGGTATTTCACATGTGTAGTAAACTGTGAGGAAACATTATTGCCCATTCATTCATTCATTCATTCATTCACCAATATATTTATTGAACATCTATTTTGAGCCAGGTACTATATCAAGAACTGACTATACAACAGTAAATAAAACTTCACCCCATGGAAATTACATTCTAGACCAGACAAGAGTTCTCTCTTTTTTTTTATATATATATTTAAGCTTTCATCCTCTTCCACATCATCTCTTTGCTACATTTGGCCAATAGCCCAGCCTGGGCTCAGCATAGTACCACATACATGTAGCTAAAACACTGGTTAAGTATTACACATGTGCCCCAAGAAACAGTTAAGTTCCCTGCTCTGGAATTAATATTTCTGCTCAATTTAGTTTAAGTGCAAGTCAATTCCATTCAATGCGGACTTATAAAATAAGTATGCCGTAAATGATCATTACATGGGTAAAGTCATAGGGCTAATCAAATTGAAAATATAGTTGCCTGCTGCCCACTGACGTTTTGGCCAATGTCCAACGGTACAGCTGATGGTGGCCCTAAGTTTACAGAGGAGCTGACAAATTCCTGTCGCCTGGTGACAGTCATATTGCAGAGCGTGACTCAGGTGTCGGGGTGATGTTGGTATAAACAAAACTACTTTACTGCCAGTCGTAAAAAAGTACAGCCCTAACCGGTTTGGCTCAGTGGATAGAGCATCGGCCTGCGGTTTGATTCCGGTCAAGGGCATCTATCTTGGTTGCTGGCACATGCCCACTGCGGGGTGTGCAGGAGGCAGCTAATCGATGCCTCTCTCTCATCAATGTTTCTAGCTCTCTATCCCTCTCCCTTCCTCTCTGTAAAAAATCAGTAAAATATATTAAAAAAAGAAAAAAGTACAGCACCTACAATCATGTAGAGGAAAGAATACTTGATAGTGATAGTAAATGGCTGTGTGACTGGTTTGTGTATTTACTATACTATATTTTTTATTTTATGGTATACTCTTTTTACTCATAAAAACAGGGTTGATGTAATACAGTTTGCCATGTTCCGCCATCAGGAACTCTTAATATCTATTGACTGCATCTCTTGATTGTACCATTCCCTCCTGTGCTTGATGGACTCTGGGCTTGTTCTGTATAATAACATGCTGCCCCTGGGAGCAGCAGGCTGTACCAGCCAGGTGTGTAAGTGCTCCGTAGTGTCCATACAATGGTGAAATCACGTAATGACACCAATCTTAGAATGTGTCCCTGCATTCCATGATGCATAACTGTAAAGATAAATCACTGGAGTTTGTGTCTCAGGAAAAGGCTTAGAAAAAATAAGTAAAAAAAAAACAACAACAAACTTCATAGTAAATATAAGATTTAATTTGGCCAATGAGTCCTTTCCTTTAGAAGAAACAACAAAGCTTGATTATTTTTGTTCCGAGGAAGAGAGGGGCTATGACAGTGTTTAGGAAATCTGAATGAGGGAACAGGAGTGAACAGTGAAGACCTGTAATTGGCTTCCATGTTCTGTGCTTCACCCTGTCACTCTGGGACCAGGTAAAAGACCCTCTGTGTTGTTCATCCTCAGTGTTGTTCCATCCACGGCTCCCTTTCCATTTAATGAACACTGTAAGCTCCATGAGGACATAGACCTCAAGATAATTTTGTCATAGCTTCCATGTAGGCATTAAATGTATACTAATAATATGTTCTCAGAGATGATCAAATCTTTTTTAAAATATCAAATTCACCAATAGAACTAATTAAGATGTAAATGGTAGACAGACCTTAGTTAATCCATGTAATAGACTAAATCTTTCACAGTCAAGATACCTGAAGTTCATGCTAAGTTATATATACATATATATTGTACAAATTCATTCACAGGTGGGGTCTGGCCGGTCCACCCCAATCAGCCAAGGACGTTGGCCAGCCAGTCCTGCCTCCAATTGAGGTGGGGGGGCCAATCAGAGGCCAGGTCAGCCAGGGGGGTGGGGGTTGCAGGATGTTGGCCAACCGTCCCTGCTCCTGATTGGGGTGGGGTGGGCCAATCGGGGGTGGGGCTGGCCAGAGGGAGGGGCCACGGGAGGTTGGCCAGTTGGCCGGCTGCTGTCGGCATCACAGCCACCTGTTGTTCCAGCATTCCGGTCGTTGGCTTGTTAGGTATATATATATATTTACATACTTTAAACAAAGGCTGATATTTCAAAGCTTTAGGTATTATTATCCCCAGTGAACATTATTAAATATCGTGTATTTTGTGTCTTCATTCAGAGTCAGCGTCAGATGTTAAATGCAGATTCCAAAGGTCTACTGTCCAGCGCAACAAATTTAGCATGTACCTCAAACATCCTAAACAATCACCAGAACCAACAGCTAATGTAAGCTGGGCACACTTCTTTTTAAAAATATCTTTTTATTGATTTTAGAGACAGAGGAAGGGAGAGAAAAACATCCTTTGGCTGCCTCCAACCTGCCTCCCACTTTGGATCAAGCCCAACACCTGCACATGTGCCCTGACCAGGAATTGAACCGGCAACCTCTTGGTGCCTGAGAAGATGCTCAACCAACTGAGCCACACTGGCCAGGGCTGGTACACACTTCCTTGCTCACTAGTCCCCTACTGCACATCCTGAAGGGTAAGGGATGATGCTTCCCAATCAAACATGGCTACGCTTCCAGCAGGCATACAAGTCCCCTTACTCCCTTGCTAGAACCACTATTTACTAGGTTTTAAATATTAACACAGGTATATTGGATTGAATGTTTGAGGATTAAAATAAACGTTAGGCCAGAGTCCATGTTTCAAAGTCAAATATTATCATCATAGAATAAACATATAGACTGCAAGAATAAATAGGAAATTTTATCAAGTAATTGAGTTTTTATGAAAAATTTATTACTCAAATATCATAGTCAAATTTGTAAATTCTGACCCCATTGCTCCTGTGGTCACTAAACAGAAACTCGTTTCCAATGAGTCAGTTAAAAGGCAGGACTTTGCTGGCTGGCTCCACCTAAAGGCTCGCCCCGCTTTGTTGCACTTTGCTTCACAGATGTTGCGTTTTTTTAAAATAAATCGAAGGCAAGATCTTTCACCAGCAAAAAGGTGATGACTCATTTTATTGCAGTGATCTGACACCAAATCTACAGTATTTCTCAGGTCCGCCTGCAGACAGTGGTCAAAAGGAGATTTACTTTGTAATACAAACAACACAATCGTTCATAAATAATAATACAAGAATGAACTCTGTTTCGAATGCTCACAAATTCAACCTCCTTTTGCCCACTCCTGGATGTCTACTATGTTTATAAGTTATTGCCAAGTCATTTTCTTCCTCTCTAACAGGAACAGATGAAAGTAATCACAACCCTCTTCAATGTGTCTGAATATATTTGAAATGAGAACTAAGTGCCTTAAAAAATAAACTTATCTGGCCCAGGTACCTCAATTGTTTGGCGCATCTTCCGGTACAACAAAAGGTGGAGGGTCTGATTCCCAGTCAGGGCACCTACCTAAGTTGTGGGCTCAATGCCAGGTTAGGTGGCAACAGACTGATATTTCTCACATCTGTGTTTCTCTCTCTCCCATCCCCTCTCTTTAAAGTCAATAAAACGTATCCTCAGGTGAGGATTCAAACAATAATAATTCCAAAAGAGATAAATGTAGATGTTACTTTTATGTATTTTTGTCTACGTGTGACCTTACACCACAACAGTAGGGCTTACAAACTTGCATGTTCTATTAGTGTGTTAAATCCAGTTTAATCTGCTCTGTGCCTCTCCCCACCTGGCTGGTCAGAAAGTCAGCGTCAGTCATTGGGGGTGTCCTCAAACACTATTCATTGGATCGAACCGAATTCCTTGGCTTCTGAGGAGACAGGAAGCCTGACAAAGTGTCCCGTCCATAAGCAGGATGTGCCCGTTGTTGCTAAGACTCCCCTGGCCACACTGGCTTCAGTTTGGAACTCTAGCTCGTGGGCCTGCGGCTTCAGGGTGAGTGTTGGCTTTAAACTCCTCTCCTCTGTCTTAGGCTCAGCCCTGGGAGCTCTGCCGACTGCTCTTGAGTTTTGAGCATTCACGACTGCAAAGGCCCATGTGCGTAACACATCCAACTGCTCTCCGGCAAAGGAAATGCCCCTGCGTGCCCTGGAAACCGTGGGCCACATCTCTGAGATGTCCCTCTTCTCTGTGGTGGAGCCTTTATACTCGTGTCTCGGGTTCAGGATGCTCTTCAGACTGTCCCGGTCTGTACTGAAGCTCAGGGCACCCTAAAACGGCCCATAAGAGAGGAGGGGGTGCCCAGATGCCAAAGTATTGGGGTCTGGAAGCATACTCCCACTTAGTTTCAAGGAAGACAAAGCCATAGTCCATTATTTTTTGTTGTTTTTTTTCATCCTCACCCAAGGATATTTTTCTCCATTGTGTTTTTTATTTTTGGGGGTGGAAGGAGGGGAAGAGACAGAGAGAGAGAAACATCAATGTGAGAGCAGGAGTAGAAGGGAGGGGAGGAGACACACACACAGAGAGAGAGAAATATCAATGTGAGAGCAGGAGTAGAAGGGATGGGAGGAGACACACACACAGAGAGAGAAACATCAATATAAGAGAGACATGATTGGTTGCCTCCTGTGTTCACCCAGACCCAGGGTTTAGTGATCAAGCCTGCAACCAAGTTATAGGCCCTTAGCCAGAATCGAACCCAGGACCCTGTAGTCCTTGGGCCCCTGCTCTAACCGCTGAGCCAAACCAGCTAGGGCTCGTAGTCAAGTCTTGAGTTACTGTGTTGAGTTCCCGTCTGTCCTCACTGGTGGAGCATCAAGCTGGGTCACTCAAACCATCTCTGATGCCGAAGTCCCCTCCCTCTTGGGGTGACCACCCTCCCTCCCCCCCAATTCCTGCTTTAAGAAATTAAAAAGGTGGGAGGGAGGGCGGAGTTTCCACTAGGTGGAGTCACAGAGCCTTCACCCAGAGCAGCCCGCCCTGGGCCGCTTCCTGCTGGTCCGAGCCAGACTCTTCAGGTCTGGGTGTCCTCTGGCCAAGGACACGTCTCCGGCCTCTGGACTTGGACTTGCTGTAGAGACGTCTAGGGTGGCGTTCAAAAGGCTGACCTGATTAGGAGGTTGTTCAAAATGACTCGGACTTCCAGCCCAAATCGGAGCACTTCCTTTTAAAACGAACTTTACTGGGGTGACGCTGGCTAATAAAAGTATACAGGGACCACGTGTACACTTCTGTGGTACTTCATCTGTACATGGAGCTGTGTGTTTACACTTCTGAGACTTGCACAGACTCAGACTCTGAGACCTTGAACCCGTCTCTCTGAGGCTCATGTTCCATGATCTCATGTAATTTCCATTCCTCTCCCAGTGAATTCTTTCCACAGGTCTTCAACCTACCCAGCAGTTTCAGCCTCTTCCCTCTCCGGTAGGCCTCAGTGTAGGGAGTTTTCTATTTTTCATTGGAGGGGCAGTCCTTACTTCTCGTCATAACACTGCAGCCCTTGCATAAACCTTCAAGTTTAGAGAATCCAGAAGTTTCCATAGACTATGCTGTAGACTATGCCAGAGGTCTCCAAGTCATTGGATTTGAAATACCATCAGAAACATAATTTCAGTGTGATTCATTACATAAATATATGTGTTTACAGTGTAGAATACATATACAACTGTAGGCTCTTATTATATGTGATATAATCACATTTGCCCATTTTATTCTGTTGTACTTCTCTTGATTTTTTAAAAATGATTGTTGTACTAATTCATATGCACCCCTATGTCCATGGCAGAGAGAGAAATAAAGAAAGAGCGAGAGGGGGAAAGGGGCATAAAGGGAAAGAAGTCTCATTACGTATTCATTGTACTAGAAAGCCCTTACACCTGTGCTCTTTGAACAACCAGGGAAGCAGAGAAAAAAAAGGTGCATAAACTCCTTAAAGGGGCTTTCCGCTCCCTTTGACTCACTGGAACAAACATGAGATGAGATAATTATTGATTATCTTAACTTCTAAAATGTTTGCCACCACACTGAATACAAGCTTAAAAAGAATAAAATAGACTGTAGACATGAATACCAAGAGAATTATAAAATTTTACTCTGTTACCCAGAAAGAGAAGTCGTTCTAAGTTTTGAAGAAGTCTGACTTCAGGGATTTCATCAACTCTGCATCTCTGATACCTCAATATCGCACCTAGACCAGATGAGAACCACAACCAGAAACAGCATGGTGATCGGTCCCACCTTCTCCACACAGCCAGGAAGAGCCCACTTATTTTGGCAACGGAAAGAATCAGTAAGGAAATATGGGACTAGATAAACGAAGGAATAGGCCTGCTTCTTTGCTAGGGAAAAATATATCAGGCGACATCATATATAACGGAGAATATACCACAAAATCAATGTCAGGAATAATGACTGATTTTCTCCTCATGCATGGCCCAAAAATACAGACTGATGGTTCTAGTTTGGCTAGTTACATTACTATGGTTACTACCATGAGTATCATAGTGATGAGAATAAAAAGTAATGATTACATGAAGTTTTTCTCATTTCACTGACCGGAAGGGAGAGGGAGAAAGAGAGAGAAGTTAAAAAATTGAACACTCAGCAAACTAAGTATATTAAAACTGCTTTTTCTGCTTGCCCTAGCAATTCCAAGGATTTAATGGACTCCATTTACATTTTTTCAGTTGGTTTCTTTCATTTCTCGAGGTTCATTTTGTAGTGGCTTTTCCAAGTTTCTGTTTCAGCTTAAGAGTGTTCAGTGTTTTTAAATAATCAGTTTTAAATTATTAAAGACATATTTCATTTTCCTAAAGATAAGCATATTTTTACGAATGTGAGTAGGTACAGTCATAGAGCATGAGGACAGAAAGAAGGAAAGAAGGAAGAAAAAGGGTTTCCTTGAGTTAGAATATATGTTGAGAATCCAGTTGCTCCTCTTAGTGCCCAAGTTCACTTGGAATACAAGCAGAACTGAGGGAATGTGTTGCCCGTAGACTTGCCTTGCACTAATTACTAAACCTTCTTTAGCCAGAAGGACAATGACGTAGACAATAAACTCACAGCACCAGAAAGGACGGGAGAGCACCAGAGAGACAAGGGGAAGACTGGGTCTTAGATTTTCATTTTCTATTCCTTTGAATACCATTGAAGGTAAATGATTATTTCTCCAAATTAATAAAAAAGATAGTCACTAGTATCTCCTTTTCCCCTGTAAATGTTATAAGCAAAGATCATTCTCTTAACTATTAACTAGTCAATATGACAACACTGAAATGGTTATGTTTTAATAAATAATGCTTTGACATGGAGTCATACTGGCCTAAATAAGTGAATGAATGAATGAATGAATGAATGAATGAACAAACAAACAAACAAATAATAAACAAATATATAAACAAGCCTCGATATAAAATCTCACAACTTATATAAAAATTAACTCAAAACAGATCATAGACTTAATTGGAAAATATAAAATCATGAGATTTTAAAAGAAAATGAAGAAAAATACCTGAGAATTCTAAGTAGGCAAAGAGTTCTTACATATGACCACAAAAATATAATCGAAAAAGATGTAATCGGTGCATTAGACTTTGTTGAAATAAAAGTGTTTCCTCTGTAAAAGACTATAAAGTGTCTGGGGCAAGTTACCACCTGGAAGAAAATATTTGCAAACCACATGTAAATATATAAAGTAGCTTTTTAAAAAAGCAGTAAAAAGATGAAAAGAATTCAATTAGAAAATGGGCCTAAGATATAAACAGAGCTTTCACCAATGAAAATATACAGATGACAAAAAGCACATAAAAAGATGTTCCAAGGATGAGCCATTAGGGAAATAAGAATGCAACCAGAGTGGAATATCACCTTCTAAATAGGTTACAATTTTAAAAACAGTGAAGATACCAGGTGCTGGAGAGGATATAAGAAACCAGACCTTTCAGTCATTGCTGGTGATGATGCAAAATGCTAGCACAGCCACTCAGGAAAACAGTTAGGTATTTTCTGAGAAAATTACCATATTTTCCGGCGTATAAGACGACTTTTAACCCAGGAAAATCTTCTCAAAAGTCGGGGGTCATCTTCTACGCTAGGTGTCGTCTTATAAGGCGAGTATATCTCAAACTCTATATTTTAACTGGAAAAGTTGGGGTCATCTTATATGCCCAGTTGTCTTATATGCTGGTAAATTAGATATATGCATTTATCATATGGCCCAACAATTGACTTCTATATATTTACCCCAGAGAAATGAAAACTTATTTTCTCCTAAAGTCTTCATAGAAGCTTTATGGTTAAGAACCAAAAACTGAAAAAGAAATCCCTCAATAGATGAAGGTTAAACTGTAGTACATCCATACAACAGAACATTAATCAGAAATACAAAGAAACAAACTAGTTATACATGCAACAACTTGAATGGATGTCAAGGGCACTGAAAAAGAAGCCAGTATACCAAAAGTCTGCGTACTGTATTATCCCATCTATGTTACATTCTTGAAATGACAAAATGCACTACCTTTTAGCATAGAAAATAGGCTGGTGGTTGCCAGAAGATAATGATGGTGGAGGTGGTTGACTATAATAATTAGTACAAGGGAGTGCCTTTGTAATGATGGAAAATGCTTGTATTGTTGTTTTTAGATGAATCTATAATGAACTAAAATTGCATAGAACTACACATACACATAATAATATCCTATATAATAAAAGCCTAATATGCTAAGTGTCCAGTCGACTGTTCAAACAATCAAAGTGTAATACGCTAATGAAATGCTAAAGCCACTCAACTGCTTGCTATGATGGGCACTGACCACCAGGGGGCAGATGTTCCAACCAGTACATTAGCTTGCTGGGATCTGGCTGATCAGGACTGAGTGAGTTGGGCCAGACATGCCCTGGAGCCCTCCCACAGTCCCTCCCTGACTGGCCAATCTCCCACATTCTTCCCTAGTCCCGAGTGTGCCCTGGTGGGGTACCTCCACCTTGCCTGCACCTTCTCGCAATCCGGGACACCTCAGGGGATGTCAGAGAGCCAGTTTCAGCCCAATGGCAGAACAAATGGTAGCTAGCATGTGCACTGACCACTGGGGTTGATGCTCAGCTCAGCCAGAAGCTGGGCTCACAGCTGGCAAGCACAGCGATGGTGGCCTCTCCTGCCACCACGGCAGCGATAAGGATGTCCGATTTCCAGCTAAGCCATCAGCCAGACATCCCCTGAGGGATCCCGGACTGCGAGAGGGGGCAGGCCAGGCTGAGGGACCCCTCCCTCCACGAATGCACACATTTCGTGCACCAGGCCTCTAGCATGTAATAACTGGTAAAATCTGAATAATGTCTGTAATCTAGTTAAGAGTACTGTACCAAATTCAATTTACCGCTTTTGAGATTATACCACAGTTAAGTGAAAGGCAGCCACTGGGGAAGCCAGGTAAGAAGTATATATCGTAAATGCTGTGAAAACCACTTTATTTTTGTTGAAAAGGTCTAAACAATCAGCCAATGGCAGGGAAATGGGGAATTATGTTTTTCGCTGAATGTAAAGAAAACATTTCAAGTTTGGAGATGCAGCTATATGTGTCCTTAAATTTTAAAAAGTTGCAGCCCTATAGGTTTATAGTAGAAAGAAGAATAGGTCTTCAAATCAATGACTCAAGCTTCCAAATTAAGAAGATAGAAAAGGTAAATCAGAGTAAATACGAAGCAGGCAAAAGGGAAGAAAAGAATTAAGGTGAAATTGAAAACAGTAAAACAATAAAGTCAATGAAATGAAATGGTACTTTTTACCAAGAGCAATAAAATTGATAAACTAGCCAGGTTGACCCAGAAAAAAGAAAGAAGATACAAACAGTGGCTAAGCCAGACTTTCAAGCTGGTGCCCTAGGGCCAGACATAGCAGAATGGAGGATTTGAGGATTAGCATCATTAACATCTTCCCCCCCTCTCCCCCCCCCTCTCTCTCTGTCTCTCTCTCTCTCTCTCTCTCTCTCACACACACACACACAAAATAAAAATGGGCCCAGATCCCTTTTCTAAGCACCTAGGATAATCCAAGGGAAGAGGCTCGTCCATAGAGTACAAGCTAGTCATGGAATACAGAATCCGTCCCCGGACAGCATCTGTGACGGGTAGGAATACGGGCTGTCATGGGATGCAGTGGAAATAAAAATCAATAGATAATTAGACCCAATGTCTTTATTTTTATTTATTTATTTTTTAAAATATATTTTACTGATGTTTTACAGTGAGTAAGGGAAAGGGGTAGAGAGTTAGAAACATCGATGAGAGAGAAACATCCATCAGCTGCCTCCTGCACACCTCCCTACTGGGATGTGCCTGCAACCAAGGTCCATGCCCTTGACCGGAATTGAACCTCGAACCCTTCAGTCCGCAGGCCGACGCTCTATCCACTGAGCCACACTGGTCAGGGCTGGACCCAGTGTCTTCACGGGCAGAGTCTATTGCAGGACCAGGGCTCCCAGCTGTTCTGCTGAGAGTCCCTAAGAGCAGAAAGGAACAGAGACCGAGGGCTCGGGGTTGTGAAAGCCGAGCTGGGAGTCCCTGGCGCCAGCTAGAATGACAGTGAAGTGGCACCTGTCCTCTTTCAATGGAAGAGAGGCCTGTGTGCCAGTGATGAACCCAAGACATGCCCTCGTCTCTCCCTCAGCACGCATGCTCCGTGGCTGAAGCCCGAGGCCACAGCGGGTTTCTCACGCAGAGGCGAGGGCGCACGTTCAGACAGACTGACATGGAAAGCGATGCCTCGGACTTCAGTCCTGGCAAAGAGCGCTCCTATCTGACCCTCAGGGTGACCTGGGGCGGGCGGTACGGCAGAAAAGGTCCATTCATGCCACGAACACACAGAGGAGGAAAGTGAGACGGCGAGAATTCCAAGCGCACGGTCCCTAGCAGCAGGGCCAAGCAGAGAACATAGTTGGGGCTCTGGAGCCCGTGCCAGTTCTAGGCTCCCCGCCCCTGAGAGGAGAGTGGCTGGAAGAGCGCTTTATCTCGATCGCAGCGAAGAGGCCTGAGCTGCCCCCGCGCCCAGAGGCAGACCTAGCGGCACAGGTCATCCCAATGTGATGACAGTCTCCTGTGAGTTGTCTTGTGTTCACATGTCACATCGGCTGGTGACATCAGCTACTGACACAGAGGTGCTTTTTCTTAATGCTGAGATGGGACTGGATGCACTTGGTTGTACAGTGGTACCTCGAGATACGAGTGCCCTAACATACGAGATTTTTGAGATACGAGCTGTCAAGTGAGTGGTTTTTGCTTTGAAATATGAGTAACAGTTGAGATACGAGTAATCGTGCGGATCGGCCGGCTGCACACGACCCACCAGTTTACCATGACTAGAGCGTCTCATAGTTTCCCACGCCTCAAGGTTATGGAACGAATTAAACTCGTATCTCGAGGTACCACTGCACTTCAAAGAAAGAAACTGACCTGCCCTGATTTACTGGGGGTGGGGGTAGGGGGGAGACCGTGAGAAAGAAAGAAAGATGATAAAGAACATTATAAACCGATGAACAAAAGGATAGACACAAAAGCAGTAAAGCAACATACAGACTGTCACATTACAGCAGGAAGGTTAGGGAGAGGTGGGGGAGATAAGAGATCAACCAAAGGACTTGTCTGCATGCGTATAAGCATCACCAATGGACACAGACACTGGGGGAGGGGGAGGTTGGGGTATGCCTAGGAGGGGGGGGGCACTGGGGAGATATGTACACATGTAACACGATAAAAAATAAATAATTCAAAAAAGAAAAATAGAAAAAAAAAGAAAGAGAGAAAAAAGGCCCCTTTCCCCAAAGCTCTGAAAACAGCCGGTAAGTCAGGGACACGTTTTTGTGAGCGATGGGCGCTCCCACTGCTATTCCCTTACTCCGCAGCACGCCGGCGGCCAGGGATCCTGCAGATCTCCCCGGCAGCGGCCAGGGAAGCGTCGCTGTTTGTGGGACACGAACCCGCTCTGGGCGCACGCCCAGATGTCTATCCGCTGTGCTCCCCGCGTCTGGCTCCGTCCGAGGGTCCCCCTGCCCGGAGCCACTAAGAAGGTCTTTATTTTGGGGATTTTTTAGGCGCACCTCCCCCTCTGACTGCAGCCCAAAGCTTTGAAGTCCGTGGTGATAACAGCCCTGCACCTGACCCGATGGGCACCCCGGGCCGGGGCTGAACTTTCCGCTTGGACCACCTCAAAAGCATTATCGGCCGCGTCTCTGGTTCCCCGGGGGACAGGCTTCCCGGAGTGGCCGCAATTGGACTCCCTTGGCCCACTGGGCACCCACACTCCTGCCAGAGACACCCTGATGCCTGGGCACCCGCTGTGGATAGAATGGCGGGTCTGAATCCCTGACCTGCTTTCACATCCCCTGATACCGCCGCTGCTGCCTTCCCTCTGATCTTATTGGCGAATGTCCTCTGAGCCGTCAGAGGAGCAGGAGAGGTGATAGTAAGAGGACGAGATAAGGGGCTCACCTTGGAAGCCGCTCCCCGAAGAGACAAGCGGGAGTGTTGGCCGGGGAAGGTGGAGGCTTTTTCAGGAACCGCTCTTTGTGTTTTTGTTTTCAGTTTTGAACAAACTGGGAAGCTCGGAATTTAATCACTGGTCTCATAGAGCTTATTCCTGCCGATTTATTTTTCATGTTTGTAGTAGATGTGATCTTTCTGGCTAAAAACCTAATTACTCTGAATGTTGTGTTGTTATGTTTAGGGATAATATCCGCCTCTTCTGGGAATACAACTCATGGTAAGGAACCAGTCAGTTCTATGTGTTAATGGTGCCTTGGAAACATAATTTGGAAAAGAAGGAATCGTCAGGCTGAACCGTGATGAAAGAACTGGTCATTTCAGACTCTGCTCAATACTGGAAGCACCTGGGGGTCTTTAGAAGATATTCATGCCTGGGCCCCACCGTTGCCTGCTTTTTTTGATGCATATCAGTTGGGGCCTGAGCATCGGCATTTGTTAAGGCTTCCTAGTGAAAACGCTGGTCTACACTGGAAGTCTGAAGTCCTGAGTTCAAATCCAGACTCTTTTGTCCATGGACTGTAGACTTTTGAGCAACTCAGATAACCTCTCTAACCCTTCCTTTTTTTCTTATCTGTAAAAACAGGACATTTAAATACATTTTCCATCTCTCATAGAAGATTTGTAGAGATGAAATGAGATACTATACAGGAAGTGACTTCATAAATTATTAAGTTAAATATGAAACAATACATAAATATGAATGATGTATATTTACATAATTATATGTGATATAGAGATATGCTCTGGGTGAAGTCTGAAGGCCACCCGCTCTCAAATTGTTTCTTGCTCAAAGGGAGAGCAGTCTATTTGGTCTCTTTAGGCCTTCAACTGATTGGATGGGACCCACCCACAATGTGTAGAGCAATCTGCTTTGCTCAAAGTCCACCAAGTTAAACGTCAATCTCATCCAATTACAGCCTCATAAAAACACCCAGAGCAACACTGGGTCAAGTCTCTGTGCCTCCATAGTCAGCCAAGTTGACACACACAATCAATCATCACAGTATTGTTATTACCATTTTAAAGGAGCCACAATGAAAAGGATTATAACCACTGAGCTGGGTCCCTGGGCCTCAACTTTCCCCCAAATACGTTTACATGTACAGATGCTTCTTTATTTTTAAGTCAAATCTGACTTTTTAAAAAATATATATTTTATTGAGTTTTTTACAGAGAGGAAGAGAGAGGGATAGAGAGTTAGAAACATCGATGAGAGAGAAACATCAATCAGCTGCCTCCTGCACGCCCCCTACCGGGGATATGTCTGCCACCAAGGTACGTGCCCTTGACCAGAATCGAACCTGGGACCCTTCAGTCCGCAGGCCGAGGCTCTATCCACTGAGCCAAACCGGTTTCGGCTACAGATGCTCCTTGACGTAGGGTGGGGTTACATCCTGATAAACCATCGTAACTTGGGACGCACTGCCACTGGAGGACAACAACCATCAGGGACAACTCATCTTCAGAGCGCAGACTTCAGCTCTCAGTGCCTGTCCCCTCGTCACTCCAGCCACAGCGAGGAAAACACCTCCGCGAGGCGCAGGGACAAGCAGGCAGGCCCTGTGAGTAGGTGGTATGACCTGAGAAATACCAACAGGCCCCACCTGACCAACAGATCTCCCCCGAGGGACATTCCTGGAATTCCCATCCTCACAGACAAAACTGAAAGACCCTTTGAAAAGGCTCCGGAAGTGTTCCTATCATGGGTTCATGTATAAGTTGACCAAGACAGGAATAAAATAGCTTTTCGAGATGAAAAAAGTGATTACGCTCTCACCTTTGCTCTGGCAAAATGGTTTTTCTTCACCAGACAAAACCACCAGCCTGGCTAAATTAGCCCACACCGCTGGTGCTGGTGCCTCTAGGACTCAAACCCAGGTTTCTGACTCCAAAGTGTGCGTTTTGAACTACTAGTATTCTCTCAGACTTCCTCACAGACATCTGGAAAAGACAAACACCCATACGCACAGGAAAAGAAAGAAACCATCAAAGATGTGTTCGCAGAGAATACTTTCCTCTTTGATGCATAAATATGCACAGAATTCTGCATACCATAAAGTAACAGCATCTATTACACTAACTGGGCCACATTGGAGCACAGGTCTTGTGAAGTTCAATATCCTTTCCTTAACCTTTTTCAAAATTAAGGAATAAATTAAGTATGTAATTCTCTTTCTCTTTCTCTCTCTTTTAAAGAAACAACTTCTGTTTATCACATTTGCATTGCTTCAATAACTCTATAAACTTTTTCACCGTTTTTGTGCATATTTTGTAGTGCATGCATTAGTGGATACAAGACATGAAGTATTTCTCTGAAGTCTTGTCATTTATTTTTACACGTTAAAATAACAGGTATTTCGTAAAAGCACGAGAGGATATTTGCCAGTATTATTTCGCCGGCTTGTGAATATATAAAGGGCTATTTAGCTAATATTTGGAATGCAGATGGTTAGATAGTTAAGATCTCCCTGCCCCCTCCCTGAACCATATGGAATACAGTGAACCTTGTATTTTACGTTTCCTAAATTTCTGCATTTATTTAAATAAAAACGCCACCGAGCCAAGTAAAACACCAGTTTGGTAATGCCGAGTTCCAGCAAAGGAACACATACAAATGACAGGGGTTGAAGAACTTGAAGCCATATTTTGCCCTTTACATAACTGCTCATTACGAGCAGCGGCTGTAAAACAAAACCTGAGACTACGAAAAGGAGAAGCTTAATTCAGATTTCCACTCTCTCCCTCTAGGCATAGAGATGCTCAAGAAGCTTATTCGGTTTCTAACAAGGATGACGATCCGATCTCCACGCTGCCCACACTGACACGGGCCCGGGTCCTGGGCTCCATCCCCAGCAGGGGGCGTGGGAGGCAGCTGATCCATGATCCTCTCTCATCATTGATGTTTCTCTCTCCCTCTCCCTCTCTCTTCCTCTCTGACATCGATAAAAACACATAAAAAATAATAAATAATAAAATAAGTCTCCACCATAGGCCTGTAGTCAGTATGGGGGCAGCTATAAGCATGGTTAAAAGGAATAAAGGGAAAAGGACTCTGTCTCTTAAAGAGAGACAAGCCCAATAAGATTTGTCTCTGAGTGAGAAATAGCATAATCTGAAGTCTTATTAGTTTCCTTGGTCATAAAACTCAAGCATTGAGCCCTAGCTGGTTTGGCTCAGCCAATAGAGCGTCAGCCTGTCGACTGAAGGGTCCCAAGTTCGATTCTGGTCAAGAGCAAATGCCTGGGTTGTAGGCTTGATCCCCAGTGGGGGACAGGCAGAAGGTGGCCAATCAATGATCCTCTCTCATCACTGATGTTTCTATCTCTCTTTTCCTCTCCCTTCCTCTTTGAAATCAACACATATATTAAAAACAACAACAAAAAACACACAAACTGAATCACTGAAAGATATGATCCAATAAAAGTTTGCATAAAGCCTATGAAAGGCACCTAATTTAAACTGTACACGTACATACGTGCAGCTACCAACATGCCCAGAGTCTTTAAAATGAAATAAGGTTTATTTTCATTTATTTATTTATTTAATATATTTTATTAATTTTTTACAGAGACAAAAGGGAGAGGGA
This sequence comes from Lasiurus borealis, assembly GCA_004026805.1. Taxonomy (NCBI): domain Eukaryota; kingdom Metazoa; phylum Chordata; class Mammalia; order Chiroptera; family Vespertilionidae; genus Lasiurus; species Lasiurus borealis. Next base: position 193,579 of record PVJN01000119.1, on the reverse strand, counting down.
TATAACGTTAGAAACATCAATAAGAGAGAAACATCGATCAGCTGCCTCCTGCACGCCTCCTACTGGGGATGTGCCTGCAACCAAGGTACATGCCCCTGACCAGAATCTAACCCAGGATCCCACAGTCCGCAGGCTGATGCTCTATCCACTGAGACAAAGAGGTTAGGGCTGGGATAGTTTATACTTTCATGTTAGACTCCTAAAACTATCCGAACGCTTAAACATATTGAGCCTAGAAAGTGTGGCTCAGTGGTTGAGCTTCAGCCTATGAACCAGACAGTCTTGGTTCAATTCCCATCAGGTTGTGGCCTCAATCCCCAGTAGGGGGCGTGCAGGAGGCCATGACTCATTCATCATTGCTATTTCTATCTTTCCCTCTCCCTCTTCTTTGAAATCAATAAAAATATATTTAAAGAAATTTTTAAATTATTTAACTATAACAAATGAGATCTACTTTGGAAAAAATGTGAGGTAAAATTATTACACATGCATGGAATTGGCTATGTACATGCTTACCTATTTATGGAATATTTTTTTCTGCATCTCTTCCAAAATGACACACACACACACACACCACCACCACCAATGGAATCCTTCATTTTATTCTTTAAAAATATGTTTTTATTGATTTCACTCTCTTTTTTTAAAGATTTGTATTTTTTTAAAGATTTGTATATTTTTATTTATTTCTGCAAGGAAGAGAGAAACAGAAACATCAATGATGAGAGAGAATCATTGATCAGCTGCTTCCTGCACATCCCCCACTGGGGACCAAGCCCGCCACCCAGACATGTGCCCTTGACCAGAATCAAACTGGGGACCCTTCAGTCTGCAGGCTGACATTCTACCCACTGAGCCAAACTGGCTAGGACTAATATAATTTTAAAAAATATTTATTTTTTATTGATTTCAAAGGGAGAGAGAGAGAGAAACATCAATGATGAGAGAGCATCATGGATCAGCTGCCTTCTGCACACTCCACACTGGGGGTCGAGCTCGCAACCCGGGCCTGTGCCCTGACCAGGACTCAAACTCTGACCTCCTGGTTCATAGGTCAACACTCAACCATGGAGCCCCTCCGGCTGGGCTGGAACCCTTCCTTTTATAGATTCTCGTGTCAATTCCTCCTTAAAGAGGAAGCTACGTGCTGACAAAGTGTGACCCTGAATAAAACACGATGCACTGCACAGCCCTGCCCAGTAGTGCTGCGGCCTGCTCTCAGGGAGATGCAGAGAGAGCTGCAAGGGGGGTCCGAGAGGAGCGTGGACCCCGATCTGCGGGCCGGGCCGGGGGTCCGGAGTGCACTGCACCGCGGGCCAGCTCCGCCCGCCTCTGCACGCTAGGCCCCGTCTTCACTTTGGAAAATCCGAACCGGTTCTCGCGGGTGGGATCGGGTGACGGCCCCTCTCCCTTCACCTGCGAAATTTCAGAGCGCTCTGAAAGGGCCATTGTTTCCCAGGAATGCCCGGCCGGTCCAGGAAAGAAAGTCTGCGTTTCAGCAGGAATTTGGAGGCTGCCCGCGAAGGCCCGCCAGTGACTCGGGGAAAACTGGCGATTCATTCACGGTCGGAGCGCAGCTCCTCTCCGGCCTCCTTCTCTGCACCGGCCAGCTCCCGGGCGTCCTGACTAATGTGTGTCTTTCCCCTCCGTCCCCGGGATGGGCCGCGTGTGTGTCTGTGTGTGCGTCACGGCAGGAGCGGCCCTGGAACCTGGACCTGCGGTCCCGAGCGGGAGACACAGGCCCTCTGTTCGTGTGCATGAGCTCGCGTGTTGCACTGTGTTCCATGAGCATTTTGAAATGGGCTCCGCATAAAATATATGTGTCCAAGAAGACAAAGCAAAGACACCGTACTTGCAGCATTCAGGATCTGGACCGGAGGCCCCTGTCTGAGAAATTGTTCCTAAAATAAAATTAGGGCTAGAAGCCTAAAGAATGCATGCTCTAAAAAGAAAAAAAAATAATAGTAAAACAAAACTGGACACAGGTGCGGGGATGACGCTTTCTCCGTAGAGGCTGCAGGGACCGGCTGAGGTTCACTCCCCACGGTCCCTCCTGGCCTGCTGTTCGGAGCTCCTGACATTTTCTGCAAAATGAGGGGACTTTTTCCAAGATGTGGTCACCCTGCTCGTGAGACATTTAAGGGCACCAGGTCCTGAGTAAGGAAAGCTACCTCTGCCCCTCAACTGTTTCAAAACATCAGCCGACATTCAGATGGACTAAAACGTAGAAACTAAATGACAGTAGTAATTAATAATATCATGTGTTTATGAGCCCACTCACTGGGGAGAGGATCATGGAAATAGTTTTTTCAAGGCAAGGCAGGCAGTTTTGAATATGAACCGGCATGAACTGCTTTTCTACTCCAAAGATGTAGGCGATCTTTCTTATGCTTCTTGATCCATCACTGATTTAATCCCTCCTCTACCAGGAGCGCACCATGAGCCGGTGGCGAATTAGCACGGAATGATTTTCCAAAGGGAATCTTCTAGAACAGGCTCCTCCAGTGAAGAGGTGACATTTGTTTGCTTCCCTCCCCGTTCGCCCGCTGTTTCCTGCGATCCCGCTGAAAACCCCAAGTCGTAACATGACTAGTGGCTGGACGTCAGGGAAGATGGGCACAAAAGCCAGCTTGTCTCGGGGAGACCTGGTTCTGAATCGGCTACAGACGGCAGAAAAGCGCTCCTTTGTGGCCGCTAAAGTTCAGGAATGAATCCCGGCAGTCTTGCCCAATTCCCCAAAGCAGAGCGCGTGGTCCCGGCCTCTCATTGGCAGGCGGCTCGGGAACTCCCACCAGGGCCGCGATGAATGGGCTCAGTGAAGGTGTCCTCATGCAGGGCCGTGGCTGGGCTGGCGCTGGGCTCTTCCCTGTAACCCCAGACACGTCACCACGGAAACGCCGGGCCCATGTGCTCCCACCACCACGACAGACAGACCAGACAGACTCGAAGTTCTGTTAAATCGTAGTCCCAGAGAAAGGTGTTTTTTTTCCCTCCATGAGTTGATACAGAAAAGCATGATTCTCTGGAAAGAAAACCTATGGTCGGTGGACCATTTGATTCTTTGACTTCCGTCCCCAAATCTTTCCTCTCTGGCTGGGACCGCCAGTTCCTACGGGGGAAGGTGACTTCCTCCAAGCCCACGCCAGGCTCCTCTTTAGGTAGCAGTTTGGCCCATCTGCGCCTGGAGAGCAAATGACCAAGGCCGACCCCAAAGTCAGACCCTAGTGGGACAGAGCGAGGTGCTGAGAATGACACATGGCATCTCCTTCTAGTCTCCAGGCTGCTGGGTGAGGGTTTACAGCCGATGCCTGAACAACGGGTATAACGTCCATCAGAGGGGGGCGATCTTCCATCACAGGATTTGGCCGACTCATCCAAGTGGTACTACCAACTTTGATCACTTCATTGTCTGGAAATATCCTGTTATTTTTACAACAGTTGTTATAGGAGGTGGTGCTATGGTCTTTCTGGTGATTTGGGGCAGACAGAATTTAAGACTGAACTGTTACTAACCAGTCATTCCAAAAGACTTTTCATTTGTCTGTCAATCCTGACCTCTAGTGGCCAGCGAGAGCAATAGCATAGGGAGCTCAGCAGGCAAAGGTTATTCCATGAGGAAAAGGGGTAGAATCATAACATTAAGTTTAAAATATGTTAAGACTCTCGATGCCAATTTACAGTTTAAATCTTTAAAAGTCCATGAAAATCCACTGATATAATAAATATCTGTGTATCTTATTTAAAAAGTAAGTGGTAGCTGGTAAGTTCTTAGCTGATTTTTTTTTTTTTTTAAGAATTAAGGGACTTTAATGGCTTAGAAGCAGAACAAACTAAAATGCATGTTCATGTCTATCTCTGTGCTCAGGAAAAGGAGGGAGAAAGCATTGTAAAGGCTTCTTTTCCTGGAGAGCATATACATGAGGCAGATATAAAAGAATTACTCGGTCTTACTCAGCGCACTGACAGCGTCTCCCACATTCACCCAGAACTGCCTTCTAAGAGAATGACGCAAATGAGGAGTTGTGAATAGTCTTTACTTTCCAGGACTAGGCTCTGTATTTTTGTTAACATGTTACTAATTCACTGGTTTTTAAAAGACGACATACTCTGTTAAGTCCATCAAAGAGAATCGCCTCTCTTTGCAGTACTTTTCAAGTGGATAATTCTATACAAATAAACTGGGAAATGGTTGCATGTTGCTTAAGCTCTATTTATGATTTTGGATTGTCACTGTCAAACTCTGACTCAAGTCAGTCCAGAATAATCAATCCAATAACTGGACTGCCTCGTTTTAGTTATTTTCTTCTAGTTACACGAGATGTGCTCATGAGCACATGAAAACTAGAAGTGAATACGCTGCACCTTTCCGATGCCAATGCCATCCTTCCATCTACTCCATTTCCTTTACCTCACCGCGCTGAAGTTCACGGCTATCACTTTATGTTCCCTGTCCAAGGCCCGATACTCAGCCTGCTCTCTTGTCACTACCCTCTATTCCTTGACTCTTTCCCGGTTCGTGACACGAGATTAAAAGCCCTAACCCTGACTGCCACCCCTGTCTGCCCTCTGTAGGTCTACTCTTAAGGAGAACTTGGCAACTTAAGACTATATTTAAGACCTATCAATACAGTGGTACCTCAAGATACGAGTGCCCTAACATAGGAGATTTTTGAGATACGAGCCGTCGAGTGAGCGGTTTTTGCTTTGAAATATGAGCAACAGTTGAGATAGGAGTAATCGCGAGGATCGGCCGGCTGCACACGACCCACCAGTTTACCACGACTCGATCGTCTCATCGTTTCCCACGCCTCAAGGTTACGGAACGAATTAAACTCATATCTCGAGGTACCACTGTGATTAAAAAAGCCAATTCAGTCCTCGCCAGAGCCCTCAGGCCTGAGAAGGGCTGAGCGCGGACGCAGGCGCTCACTGCAGACGGAAGATGCCCCCAGGAGCTGAGGGCACCCCAAGAAAATGAGGGCCTTCGTTCTGCACCCGAGGAACCGGCCTCTGCCAACCGCCTGAAGGAGCTTCCAGGTGCACATTTCCTGGAGCCCCCCAAAAAGCCAGCACATCGATGTCCACCCCGTGGAAGGTTCGGAAGAGCAACTAACGGGGCCCACCCAGGCTTTTGACCCCCTCGACGGTGAGATGATAAACGTGTGCTGCTCTCGAAGCCAGTTTCTCAGGGCGGCCTGCGACCACCTGCCCTTGGCCGGTGCTGAGATGACGCAGCCACAGGAGGCCCCACCACGCTTTGATGACGTAAGCCACCGAGCGATTGGCGGAGTGGATACAGGGAAGAGAAATAAGGCCTGGAGCTGGATGTGCTGTGCAAAAATCTCACGGGCGAAGGGCGGGGCCTTGGGAAGAGAGGACAGGGTTAGTGAAGGCGGATGCGGGTGCACGGAACTGAGGGAGGGCGTTTTCCAGGCAGAAGTCGCGTCTACACATTTAGGTTCCGAAGACAAGGCGATGGTGAGGAGGGTTAGTGGGAACCTCGGAGGACAGAAGTGCTGCCTCCTTTGGGAACCAATGCCCTTGAAGATGTGGGAGTGGCGGGGCTCTAATGCACAGGAGCGGCATCCCCAGGAGACAGAGGGAAGATGGGCATCAATTGGGAAAAGATTGTCTTGGTCTGTCCCATCTACAGTGGACTTCCCTCCGAAGCTTGAAGAATGTTCTTTTGTTTTCTAATCCTCGCCTCGGGATATTTTTCCATTGATATTTAGAGAGTGGGAGAGAGAGGGAAAGACAGAAACACATCAATTGGTAGCCTCCTGCAGACACCTTGATCATGCCCCGGGCCAGGGAGGAGCCTGCAACGGAGGTACTTGTCTTTGACTGGAATCGAACCCGGGACCCTTCAGTGTGCAGACTGATGCTCTATCCACTGAGCCAAACTGGCTAGGGCAAGAATGTTCATTTTTTAAAAAATATATTTTATTGATTTTTTTACAGAGAGGAAGGGAGAGGGATAGAAAGTCAGAAACATCAATGAGAGAGAGACATCGACCAGCTGCCTCCTGCACGTCTCACACTGGAGATGTGCCCGCAACCAAGGTACATGCCCTTGACCAGAATCGAACCTGGGACCCTTCAGTCCGAAGGCCGATGCTCTATCCACTGAGCCAAACCGGTTTTTGCAAGAATGTTCATTTTGAGCCACAGATTTGAAAGCAGCTATCATCATCATCATCATCATCATCATCATCATCATCATCATCATCCCTGGTTTTCCCTAGTGTATTATAAAGGCCTCCCCTGCCCCCAGCAAAGGGTAAACTTGGAGAGGGATTTTATGGAATGAAAACACACACACACACCGGCAGAGACATTTCCTTGCTTGAGCAGCGCCTTATCTAAACACCTGGCCCCCAAACCGAGGCTCGGACCCGGGTCCTCCACACAATCCGGCCTCAGTGAGCGCCCGCCCGCTGCCGTAAACACGGTTCGCACAAGGTCCGCGCTTGTTCCCTCGGCACCTGGAATGCGCCTTTGTGAGCGCTTTTAACTTCCCGGGTTCTGTGAAAGGGAGGTTTTCAGGGCATTTTTGGCAGGTGCGCTGGCCAGTCTCACTGAGCCCATTCATGAGCACAAGGGCGCTTTCTGCGCGGGTCGCCGGCCAGACCTGCGAGGGAACGCGCTGGGTAAACACCCCTGTTTACTTGTCCTGCTAAATCGTCGGATTTACGGGGGAACTAGTTCGCTGCACACGACCGTTCTGTGGGATAAATAAATTAATAATAGCACACAGGCACCAAGACAGACGGTCGCTTCGGGACAATGGGACACTGTGAGGCTTTAGAGAATGTGAGTTATCATTTGTGTCGCTCTCCATTGCAATTGGCATCATCATCATCATCATCATCATCATCATCTTTACCTTCATATGGAACACTGTGAGGCTTTAGATCAGTGGTTCTCAACCTTTCTAATGCTGCCACTCTTTAATACAGTTCCCCATGTGGTGGTGACCCCCAACCATAAAATTATTTTTGTTGCTACTTCAGAACTGTAATTTTGCAATTGTTATGAATCGTATCTGTGTTTTCCAATGGTCTTAGGCGACCCCTGTGAAAGTGTTGTTCGACCCCCAAAGGGGTCGTGACCCACAGGTTGAGAACCGCTGCTTTAGATAATGTGAATTATCATCTGTGTCACTATCCATCCTCATCATCATCATCGTCATCGTTTTACCTTCATGTGGCACAGAAGTTTCTCCTAGCAAATGACCTTGAACATGCACCTCAGGGAGTAGCTACAGAAGGGAACCCCCTGTGTTTGTCAAGGTTCCCCAGAGAAGCAGAGCCAACAGGATTAGAATCAGCAGTGTCAGTCATGAGGCTCAAGAACCTTGTCATAACGGAAGAGTGTTTATTTCCAGAAATCTGCTCACCGGATGGTGGAGGCAGCACGTCCAGAATCTGCAGGCGGGGCCGGGCGGCTGGAGACGGGGGGAGCCGGCGAAGGCCTTCTGCTTCCCACTTCCCTGGCGTTTCTGCTGCTCAGGCCTCCAACTGGTTAGCGGAGGCGCACCTACAACAGAAGGGCGATCAGCTTGACTCAGACTTCGCCAAGGTGAACGTTAATTTCACCCCAAACCCCCTCACAGACACATCGAGAATAATATTTGGTCACAGAGCTGAGCACCGTAGCCCAGCCAAAGTGACACATAAAATCAATCACCAGACCCTTTCTTAATTGTAATCAACTGTAATGCACCTTTTTAAAAATATATATATTTTATTGATTTTTTACAGAGAGGAAGGGAGAGGGATAGAGAGTTAGAAACATCGATGGGAGAGAGAAACATCCATCAGCTGCCTCCTCCATGCCACCTTCTTGGGGATGTGCCCACAACCAAGGTTCATGTCCTTGACCAGAATCAAACCTGGGACCCTTCAGTCCACAGGCTGATGCTCTATTCACTGAGCCACACGGTTTCGGCATGTAATGCATCTTTTACCACTGGGCTGGAAGGATACACTCGTGAGGAACAGAATTGGGTGCAACAAGTCACGACCAGGGAGAGGTTTGTCGGATGCCCGCCCCTGCTTCCAGCACCTCTCTCTGCTGGAGAGAGCGTGTGCCAGGCACTGCTCTCCATGCCTCATCCCCTCCCCTGCTCTCTGCCCCTGCTGCTTAGTCTACGTGACCTGGTGTCTGGAACCAGGAGGAGGAGGGGAATGGATGGGGGGCATAAGTAACCAGCAGAGTTGACCAAATATCTAAACCTGAGTTAATAAAGATATAAAAGCATGTGATTGTGTGCACTGGGGTACATGAAACATGCATTGAGAAGAAATCATAGGAAGTGGAATTCATAGCTCAAAACCCATCAGCATTGCAGCCATCCATCGGCTCTTGTGGTCACACATTACAGCTCTGCCAGCAAGGATTTCTTTTATGTCACAAGGAAACTAGATTCATAACTAGTAGATTCATTTGGATGAACTTTGAAAAAGAAGACGCTGTTCAGACTCTCCTGGATTTTAAGGTAGCAGAAGTGAAGACTCAATAATTCGCTTTTCCCTCTTCCATTATTACAATGTGCTTGAGCCTCGTGACTGATGCTGCTAATTCTAATTTTCCCCCATTGTACCTAATCTGCTGTAAAGAATAGCTGGATCAGCCAGAGAGGGTTTTCAGCTCCCTCGCTGTCAGCCTCCTACCAAAGTGTCTGCCAGTGATATTCTTAAATGGAAACATGGTAAGAAAATCTGATAAGTGATTACTTAACGAAATATGTAAATCTGAACTTGACTGGATTATTGTCAAATTTAACTGCGAGACTGAGCTTTCAACAACATTTAAAAGTTACAACACGATAATAATTTAACGTTATTTAATTATGACAAAGTTGATACTCATTACAATAATAGCAGCTAGCATTCATTGAGCTCTCACAGGCACTTTACATCTATTGTGTCATTAAATCCTCAGAAATTCTTGAGCTTGATATTGTAATTATTTTATAGGTGAGTTTCAGAGAAGCGAGGCAATTTCTCAAGAGCATAGAACTAATAATGAGTTTTTCTTCACCCATTTATGTCTATTTGTATATACACGGAGTGGCCAGGTTATTATGATGACCTGACGTTTATAGGCAAATTAGCTGTACACTGCATCATATGGGATATGGAAGCTGAAGGCCTGTTCACACACCTTTACTGGCTGCAGTCACCAAGATAAAACATCTCCACAAGGATTGGACTGTCGAGCATTGGAAAAAAGTCACGTGGTCGGAGGAATCACGTTTTCAGTTGCATCATGCAGATGGCAGCATCAGAATTTGGCGGAAACAGCAGGAAAGCATGCACCCCACATGCCTGAGTACCACCCTTCAAGTTGGTGGGGCCGTGTTATGGTTTGGGGCATGTTTTGCTGGCATGATTTGAGCCCTTTAATTCCTGTGGAACAACATCTGAAAAGCACAATGTACCCAAGTATTGTTGCTGATCAAGTTCATCTTATCATGTTGATGGCACATCCCAATGGAGATGGCTTTTTCCAAAAAGACAACGCTCCATGCCACAGGGCTCGGATTGTGCAGGAGTGGCTTCCAGAACGTGAGGGAGACTTTCCCTTGCTTAGGTGGCCCCCACAGTCACCAGATCTCCATCCAACTGAGCATTTGTAGGATGAAGTTAAAAGCCATCAGGCAGCTGGTTCCACACCTTCCAATCTCCCAGGGCTATCCATCAGGCCTGGCGTCAGACTCCTCACATCACCTTTTAGCATCTCGTGGAGTCAATGCGGAGAAGAATGGCTGCAGTACAGAAGGCAGAAGGTGGCCCAATGAAGTACTAATGGGGTGTCATAATCATCTGGCCACTCAGTGTATATCTGTGTGTGTGTATATATACATACAGATAGGCATAAATAGGAGGGACAGAGGTAGAGAGAGAAGGAGGGAGGGAGAGAGAGATATCCATTGGTTGTCTCCCACACGCACCTAGCTCAGGGACTGAACCTGCCACCTGGGCATGTGCCCTGACCAGGAATGGAACTGGCAAGCTTTAGGTGCATGGGACGACACTCAACCAACAGAGCCACACTGCCTGGGGCTGTAACTTAATACCTTACACAAAAATATGCCTTTTTTCATTTATCCATTTTTTTCTAAGAAACAGTAATCCAGATTGTCATCCTATAAGTTATAATGCCCTTACTAACAGGGCACAAGAGATCACTAGAAATTGGGGAGACAGACAGGAAAAGGAAGCTGTGGTCCCTTATTTCCACGGGTCTTTATTCTGACAGGTCAAGAAACATGCACCCATGATGGAATGGCGTTGAGCTGCCAGTCTTTACCCTTCAACTCTTCATTTCACCTCAAAACAACACAACGGAGGGTCTGAGGATTGCGCATAAATCAAAAAGAGGAACCCGAATAAGGAACGACGGAAATGGCTGAGAATAAACTAGGTCCGTGAGCTGGGATTCTTTTGGTAGCTGCTGGCAGGAAAAGCAATGGGGGGGGGGGCAGGAAAGTGGGGGACCCTGGCCCACAGGAACCCGCGGGGGAGCTTTGTCTCGGAGAGAAAAAGCCTGCCCCAGGGTCAGCGTCCACACCTGTTTTGGGGCCACGCTCCCTAGTTAACAACACGCCTCGTTGTTTCTAAGCCGCACAGTGCCCTCTCCCCAAGCCCGGCCTTGAAGAGCGCAGCCCATCACAGAGGACTTTCAATTGCCTCTCTGCTCCCCCCCGCCCTCCCCACACAAGGTCCGAGGCTGGATCGTGATGCTCCCAGCCAGTGAGTCCAGCCCGGAAGTAAACAGGCAGCTCAGTGCGAGCCCCATGACGGCTGAGAAACGGGAAGTCTGGAGCAAGCTACCCGGCTGAATGTTCAGAGATTTCTACATATTTTTGGATGTGAGGGGCGGGTACGCTTTATTTTACATGAGCTAGGTTGCCAGTTGGCTTAATTCTAGATAATTGAGATATCACTGAATAATTTTCCTGACCAAAATCATTAATTTGGAAAACAGATATTGACTAAATGTCAGATTCTGTTGTTTAGATGCACCCTGCAGATTACTTAGAAGACAATAATGATTTGTTTCTGATCTTACCAAACAGGTATTTTCTCCGACTTACTACACTGTGATAGGCAATCTGGCGAAAACTGTCTGAAAATAGGTAAAAGCTTTTAAAAACTTCACAGATCGAAGCAACCTTATGCTACTCCCTCCTTTTTTGCTAAAAGTAGAAAAAAATATTTTCACATGCCTTTTGACTCTGAGAAGCATAGACACAGATTTGATCAACTTCAGTGGGTTGATATTTATAAAATTAAGTTTTAAAAGCCCCAAACTTTGATCATTCAGAGGTTATCTCATTTGTAGACTTTTCACACTGTCACTTCTCTCTTTTATACCAGGTGCCTATTGGTAATGTTGCTAGAAAAGGTGAAATTAAACAGGCACAATAGCATTTCTTTTTCCAAAATGGCACATTGTGAGCTGGAAGACAATGAAAATGGCCTGTTCCTCACACCCATATAATGAGCAGTCATCATCAAAGAAAAAATAAATAAATAAAAAGACAAAGCTCTTGCTCAAGAAAAAGGACAGAGGCATAAGAGAGAATGTAACGCATGTTCCAGCCATAAACATGGTAGATTTGGGAACCAGCAGGCCAAGGTCTGTGGTTGAAAGAATTAAGCAAACTCTGGTTAGTAATAATAATCCTGTAAGAGACCTTCCTGAGCATCGTTTTTCAATGGGAAATTATGAACATTATAACAAGGTGTCAGTTGAATGAGAGAGATGCTAGATGTATCATATGCAAGAGATGCCTTCTGACCTCCATACACGCTCCTGTGTGCCCTGGGCTGTGCCTGAGACTGTGCTCAGGGGCAGCTGCAGCTTCTGACCAGGTCCTGTGCCAGGTCCTGGGTCCTCTGACCGGGTCTAAGAGCCAGCAAACATTTTTTCTGGAAGCCCTGACTGGAGGTCAGGGCCCACAAGGACCCCCTGGAGCCTCAGGCCCCGGAATTTTGAAATCAGACATTGACAAGGCCCTGGTTTGAGTTTGGTTAAGTTTTGATGCTGCCAGGATCTGCAGAGCTCAGCAAATATGGGTGTGTGTGGCTTTGGCTTTTCCCATTTGGAAAAAATGTCCTCAGGGGAGAAAGGGAAAATGGCATCAGCTGGTCCTTAAAGTGAACAGAAGTAAAGGAGAAATTTCTAGAAATGGAAGAGTTGAAACTTCAGCATGTCCCGTTATGTACGCCTCTTGCCAGCTTTGGGGGTAATGTGTTCAGGATTTGATCTCTACTGAACAAAAGGTCAAGGACAGAAGTGCCCATAGGTGACAGTAGCCAGGTCTTGGCCTGCCCTGCTGGGGGGAGCCGGACACCTGGAAGCAGCCTCGGGAAGGGGCACATTGCTCTTTTCCCCACGGACATGCAGGCAACAAAGTCACGTGTGACTCAGATGCACAGCGCGCCTCCTCTGCTGTCACAGCAGCTGGGCCACCCACGTTCAGCCAGCGTGTGTGTGTGTGTGTGTGTGTGTGTGTGTGTGGCCGGTTAAAAACTTTAAAAATCAAATAAAAATAAATACATCAAATGAAAGAAGAGCTAGTCAGAAGGGCAGAGCACATGGTGGAATGAAGACTAAAAACAGGCAATTCTTATGTATGATTAAACTTTCATCTTCCCATCCTTCTACCAGCCTAAAACCACACCCTGTACTGTATGTGACACTCCCTCATCTTCATTCCTGGGGCTAAAGCATTCGCCTTGCCTGGGACACGCTTGCCACCTAGTGACCCTGTCTGGTAACTGCAGACTACGCGGGCGACTTTGGTGCACACACAGGCATGCATTGTTACCTCAACTTAAACCACTCTTTTTTTTTAATCATTATTTTCAACAACAGTTTATGGAGTGCCTATTATGAGCTGGGGTCTGGAGCTACAAAGGTGGAGGAAAATAACATGGTTCAGAAAAATCTATTGGGGAACACTGACATTTCCCATAGAATCAGCAATTAAAAGTAAAAATAACAGAACAACTGTAAGGCAGATTCACTAACTTAAAACTTAATGACAACCCTCTGAGGAAGACGGTGTCTTCGTTTTACAGACCAGGGAACTTGGCAGAGCGGAACTAAGTCACAGAGCAGAACAGGAATATAAACCGAGGCAGTCTCACTCCCAAAGCTGTGCTTTTAACTGCCTCTGAATGCGAAACGGGAACCCTCATACATGCAAGCAAGATAAATATAAGATTGGATGTCTGCCTGTGTGGCTCAGTGGTTGAGCATCAAACTGTGGACCAGGAGGTCAAGGTCAGATTCAACAGTCAGGGTACAGGCCAGGGATTTGGACTCCATTCCCAGTTGAGGGCGTGCAGGAGGCAGCTGATCCATGATTCTCTCTCTTCACTGGTGTTTCTAGCTCTCTCACTCCCTCTCCCTTCCTCTCTGTAATCAATAAAAATAATTTTTAAAAATCGCAGGAGGTCCAGTGAGGGAGAGCAGACTGCAGGGTGTGTGCAGGGGAATAAGGAGATGATTGGAGGGCCACAGCAACATTCCAGGTGAGGGATGATGATGAAGTGCACGAGTCAAATCAAAGTTACAAATAACCGGAATATACAGGAAACTGGGTCATACCAGAAGGTACAGGTATATGGGAACTTAAAGGCAAAGTCCCGTTTGGATGAAGATCACAATCATTAAGGGGATTGTTGTGGAATGAACTCGAATGAAGACTCACTGGAGTCCAGACCAAATTAAAATGTCGGGAGCCTTTATTGGCCAGCTGGTGAACTGCTCTGTCTTTCCCACGCAGGGAGTCCAGAGAGCAGCCCTCACCTTTTGTGCAGGAGGCTTTTTGGCACATTTACCACATCTTGTTTTTGTAGAGCAAGCAATTTAAGACAAAACAGCTTTTAATGTCAGGGTCACATTATTGATGGCCATATTATTTACAGGATCAGCCTGTTCTTCAGAAAACTGGCAGTGTTCTATCTTGCAAGGCTATTTTGTGAGGTGCAGCTGGGATTCAGCTAAGTAGATGAGGAGGAAGAATGCTCACAAATTCATTTTCTGCATGTCTAATTGCACAGAAGCCAGAACACCTGAGTGTCCTCAAGCACGAGCAGACCGTTCTACTTCACTGTTGCGCAAGGTGAATGAAGGAGCAAAGCATGAATCAGTCAAGAAATGAGCCCGGGTTGGGGGGTGGGGGAATACATGTATGTATGTATGTATGTATGTAAAAGAAATGAGCCCTGGTCTGAGCGCCCTGGGGCTGCTGTGTGCACAATGACCCAGAAGACCAAACACGCGTGTGTTTCAACACTTTGCTCCTTACACTGAGTTCTGCCTGCCTGCGTGGACCTCGCTGAGTTGCAAAAAGAACTTGCTGTCTCCCAGGTAACCCTCTCCCCACAGCAAACCCACACCCACAAGCTCTCACTGCACCCTGCTCGCCTCCTGGCAGGGGCGGGAATGCAGAGCGGCCGACTGCGCAGGCGCCACGCCCCTGCCGGCTCCCCGGCCGCACATGCGCAACAGACACTGCTTCTGCCGGGCGCTCCTCCTCCTTCCTCAGCTAGGTCGAGGTATCGCCTCTCAGTTCCTTCTTTGACAACTTTTTAAATCCTCACACTCTCTCGGACACATTTTAACTTTTAATACCTTCCGCGGCCGCCTGGAATTCTAAACACGTTCCTTTCCACTCACAGCAGAACCACGCCCTCCAGTCCCCGGAACCGCCCTCCGAAGCGTCACTCTCGCGGGAGTCTCGCGAGAAGGCGAACCCCGCTCGCGGCATTTCCGTGCTCCCAGAACCCTCCGCGCGGGGCGGAAAACTTACACATCGCTCCCAGCGCGGGTTCCTCCGCGGTGCTGCGCGCCGCGTCCCCGTCCTCCCTCCTCCGGGGCCGATGGCGGCCCCCGAGCAGCCGCTGCCCGCGGCCAGAGGGGGCCCGAGCTCCGCCTCGCTGTCCCCGCCGCGGGGCGACCGGACCCTGCTGGTGAGGCACCTGCCGGCCGAGCTGACGGCGGAGGAGAAGGAGGACTTGCTGAAATATTTCGGGGCGCAGTCCGTGCGCGTCCTGTCCGATAAGGGGCGACTGGTAAGGGCGCTCGCGTGGGGAGGTGCGCTCCCCGCGTGGGGCTCCCTCTTTTCCTCCCCGATCTCCCGCGGGCCCAGCGACGTTTGGAGGGCGGGAGCCTGGAGCGGGGACAGCGCCGCGGGGAAGGGAGGTGCGGGAAGGCGAGGCTGAAGAAGGGAACGTGGCTGAGTGATGTCCCCATCCTGGGGGTCTCAGGACGCTCCGGAAAGTGGGGTGTTCCTCCCAGTCTCCGTACTCGCAGAAATAGGGAAGAAGGACTTAAAAAGATATTGGTTCATCTATAAGCCAGTGCAATGAAACATAGAGGAGAAACTGCAATAGTAAACTGCAGTGAATTAGTTACAGAATTTCTATTTCATTTCTTTTAAAGCTGAAGAGGTTTTAGCTGGATTAGTCTGCATTAGAAGAGGGACGGCGCTGTTAGGTTTCTGCAAGGTGGACCCTGATGGGGCAATCACCATGGTGATTGAAGCCCCCCTAGGTCTGGGGGCGGGGGTGGTTCTGACCTGCAGCCAGGGCTGAGGGTCAGTGAAAAAGACCAGCTTTGATGCAGTGTCAGGTGCAGTGCGTCCTCAATGCCATTGATAGGTTCTGCAACTTTAAGCAAAAGGCCATAGAACAGCGGTTCTCAACCTGTGGGTCGAGACCCCTTTGGGGGTCGAACGACCCTTTCACAGGGGTCGCCTAAGACCAGCGGAAAACACCTATTTCCCATGGTCTTAGGAACCAACACACCGCTCCTCGGTGTAGCAAAGTGTAGCCATGTAGTTTACTGTTGTCATAGGAAGACTGTTACCCGTGCTACACCACGATTCAAGACAACATTTCATGTATTTGTAATTAGAAATAAATATTTCACAATATATAATTACATATTGTTTTTGTGATTCATCCCTATGCTTTAATTATGTTCCATGTGTAACAATGAAAATACATCCTGTATAACAGATATTTACATTACAGTTCGTAACAGTAGCAACATTTCAGTTATGAAGTAGCAACGGAAATAATTTTATGGTTGGGGGTCACCACCACATGAGGAGCTGTCTTAAAGGGTCGCGTTAGGAAGGTTGAGAACCACTGCCATAGAAGGAATCTGGTTTTGCCATAGGTGACTGATAGAAACAAGAGTTAATCCAGCTCCCGAGGCAGCTCATCAGCTTGTAAGGAGGGGACTTTGAACAAAATGACAGTCATTATTCAAGGACCTGCTGTGTTGGAGCAGATACAAATAGTCTATGAGAGTCAGTTTAAGTGAAATTAATCAAGTCATCTTGGATCGGATTAGACAAAAGTAACAGTGTCCTCAAGCAACTTTAAACGCTTTAGGCAAGAACTCTTTCTTAGCTTGATGATTCATTTTCTTTTGACTTAGTGTTCCTTTTTGGTTATAAAAATATTCACAATTTATATTAAAAAATAGAGTTCTTCCTTTGAACCCTTATTACAAAGATAAAGCCCAAAGGAAACATGCACTCAAGGATTTTCTTTCTTACGAACATTTTTAAGCTCTGCATTTGGGTGTATAAAGTTTAAGATCTTTGTGTGTATTATAAAATGGCAGTTTATTTTATGTTTTTGGATAATTTAAGGATAGTCCTTTGGGTATAGTAGTAGTTTTAAATTTCTGATGTGTTGAACTATTTGACGGATGTCAAGAGAGTGCTTGTATGTGTGTGTGTGTGTGTGTGTGTATACTGTAACCAAAAAAGGCTACATAGTTTCCATCTCCAGTCTGATCCAGAAAAGATTCAAAACCACTGTAATGAAGTTAGCTTTCATCAGTTAAAGTGATCTTGATTTTTCATTCTTTTCTAAGATTTTATTAATGTGTCAAATCACTAATAACTGATAAAATATCAGACTTCCTTATAAAAAAACTGAAATTGTATTTGAAATAATTTTTGTGCTTTAATTCTTTTTCAGAAACATACAGCGTTTGCTACTTTCCCTAATGAAAAAGCAGCTGTAAAGGTGAGACTTTTTCTTTACTATCAGTTAACAGTTACTCATAAAGTAACACATACACTATAGTTTTAAAAAGCAAAAGGGTTGGTATTTCAAGATTTGGCTCCACAGACTACCTTTGACACTGTCAGTTGGCAGATGTTACCCAGAGTCTGGGTATTGGGATTTAAGAACAGGAGATGAATTGTGTGCTGGGTTTACTCAGATTTGACATTTGCTAAGTGATAAGAAGCCAGTTAGAAATGGGTAAGAAAGGGCCGAAGTGGTACCAGCATTAACATAGGACATGTGTAAATGGAGGTGGTCTCTAACCAATCACTGTGGTGCAGTTACCAAATTTCCTATTCTTCTCTTCCAACCGAAGGCACTGACCAGACTCCACCAGCTGAAACTTCTAGGTCACACTTTAGTAGTTGAATTTGCAAAGGAACAAGATGAAGTTCATTCCCCATGTCCCTCTGCAGGCATTGACAAAAAGAAGAGGTGCGTAGATGGTTGGGTTTCCCTAACATGATACATCTCTCTAATTGAATCTGGTACATTAAAACAATGTATTTTTGTTCCTGGTCGTGCATTAGGAGTTGATTTAATATTAGGAACTAATGTGGGAAGAGAGTTCTTTTAACATTGTATTCCAGACAGTGGGTATCATGCATAGATGTGGCTTTTGCAATCAAAGATGTATTTGGTTTTAGTTATAACTCTTTGTAAATTATATAATCGTTACTAATAAGCTTTACACAGTGGTTCTCGAGACTAGTAGTCCCTGGACCAGCTGCATCCTCTAGGATCTTAACTGGCATACAGAATTTTGGGCCTTAACCCGGTTTTCTAAGTTAGAAATCGGGGGAGAGGAGCAAGGGAAGATTAAATGAAATGTGGCATGTCATGGGCAGTATCTGAAAATTTTATTTATTATGGGACCATTTTCATAATGCCATGTACGAAAAGATAACTTTATGTGTGTATGTGTGTGTATATATTTTTTCACTCTGTTTCTAAAATTCAGACCAACGTTGAATCTGTGTGTCCTAGGTTTGAGGAGCCTGTGGAAGATGATAAAGAAAAGAAAGAGCTTGGTTGTTTGACTATAGAAAATGGAATTGCACCAAACCATGGGTGAGTGCTTTTTCTTTGTATTTCGTTCTTGTTTTAATTTTGGTGTGTGTGTGTGTGTGTGTGTGTGTGTGTGTGTGTGTGTGTTGTAAATCAGATAATTTATTCAAAAGGGATATTTTGTCATGTTTATTTTTAACCTGTCAAACATTTTGAACTGTAAGAACTAGTCACTGAATTTGGTTCCCTAAGAATGTCTGAAGCTATGAGATAAGATCTGATAAGAAAATTCTTATTTTCCGGTAATGCGGCCAGAAGACAGCTTTCTTCCTAAATGTGCTTGTTGGATCTGTTAAGCACCAAGCAACCCTAGAGTATGAATTATTGGATTGGTTCTGTGTGTTACCAGGTTATTACAATGAGTTTTTGACAGGAAACTCAGTGGAACACAACAAGCATTTCAAATGTGTTTTCTAGGCTGACATTCCCCCTGGATTCCTGCCTCAAGTACATGTACCCCCCGCCGTCCAGCACAATCCTCGCAAACATAGTGAACGCCCTGGCAAGTGTGCCCAAGTTCTATGTCCAGGTGCGTAGAGCGAAACCACGTTCCCCACAGGAAATGCATGAGAAACCTGACGTTTTATTTTCCGTTCCAATGCTCAGAGGTTTCCATAGAAGACTGATTAGACTAAATCTGGCAGGTGTGGATATTGCAGTAACTTAAAGATGTCATCCTCAGTGCAGTCTGCTGTAACTATGCCACAGATAGGCGGCTTATAAACAACAGAAAATGACTTCTCATGTCTGGACGTTCGAGATCAGGGTGCTGGTGGAGTGGGGTTCTGGTGAGGGCCCTCTTTGGGTGGCAGATGGCCTGGCATATGACCTAATTACTTCCCAAATTCCCATCCCTTCCCCCCACCTCCTAACACCTTCACAGTGGGGGTCAGGATTCAGCATGTGAATTGGAGGTAGGGGTTTGGGTCACAGACATTCAGTCTATTTCAGATGGTAATGAAATATCATTGCAGTCAAGTTCAGGCTTTTATAAACTACTAGAGGCCTGGTGCATGAATTCGTGCACTGGGGGGATGGGGGGATGTCGCTCAGTCCAGCCTGTGTCCTCTTATAGTCTGGGACCCCTAAGGGGATGTTTGACTGCTATGGCGGCTGTGCTCGCCAGCCATGAGCCTGGCTTCTGGCTGAGCAGCGCTCCCCCTGTGGGAGCACACTCACCACCAGGGGCAGCTCCTGCGTTGAGCTGGCCCCTGTGGTCAGTTAATGTCACAGTGACCAGTCATTCCTGTGCTGGGTCAATTTGCATATTAGCCTTTTATTCTCTAGGAATGGCATAAGCAGCCCATTATGTTTAGTACCAATACTAATAAACACAAGATAATTTGGGAAATGCAATTTCTGTTTTTTCTTGGTTACTGTCACCTACACCTTTAAATAGAAATTCTTAAAGGAAAGGAAATAGTTGAATCCATGGCAAAGGGTTGAAAGTATTGATAGTAATAGGATACTTTTTGAAGTACCAAATGTAGATAATGTTTTGTTATTTTACTTCTGTTTCCTAATTTCACAATGAGCAAGGGAGAAATAGCATGTGAGAAGATTTTGTGTTGTGATGATGAGAATAACGTTTGCAGAACTGACAAACATTCGGGAAGGCTGAGATACGCCAGGGCCTTGTCCAGGACTGTCCTGGGGTCTTGAAGGGGGAGTGGTCTGCCGGCCTCTGCACCACATTCATCAGCAGCGTCATCGCAGGGTTTTCAGTACATAAAACGCGAACCGAATTCCATTGTACTAAGGTTCTAACTGCTTTCTCACTTCAAGGTGCTTCATCTTATGAACAAAATGAATTTGCCCACGCCTTTTGGACCAATCACAGCACGGCCTCCCATGGTAAGAAAGCTCTTAGAATTTTCAGGATTCAAAACTGCTCTTCCTGGGGTGGGATTATTGAGACCAAATGCTCCGATGCTGGGCCTTTGACCTCTCCGTGCCCTGGAAATTGGGCAGCATGATGCTCTGCCTACTGAGCCATTCAGCAGACCTCGGCGGTCCCCACCGGTGTCCCCCGGGCAGTGAGGGCTGGCCACGCAGTCTGCCGAGCAAGAAGGAAGAGAAGTTCATGGGTGGACATTTTCATGCCAACCTTCGTTGGCTAAAACAGTTCCCTGGTGAGCCCTTAACTGCCAGGGAAGTTGGAAATTCTTGGTTACCTTGGCATACACCTTTAAGCAGAGACCCTTAAAGGTGTGTGCCAGGTGCTCAGGGGGAAGCAGCACGTGTTTGCTCCCTCCGTGTGGGAAGTGTATCCAAACATCACGAGCTACAGAGAGGTGAGAATCGTGTATCGAATGGAGTGCTTTGTCTGTTCTGGAAACATCCTCCATTTTGTCGTTGTTTAGTATGAAGATTACGTGCCCTTACACGCCCCTCTGCCACCTGGGTCTCCTCGGCCCCCGGAGGAACCGCCCTTGCCGGACGAGGATGAGGACTTATCGAGTCAAGAGTCCGAATACGAAAGCAGCGACGAGGAAGACCGCCAGAGGTCCGTGACCTCGTATCACACTTGTTTAGATTCAAAGAGATGTTTCTCAGAAAGGAGATTCTCTTGCTCTTCTGAATTTTTCTGTAATTCCTGGTGATTTGGGGGCATTAGAACTTGTTTATCCCCAGTGCCAAACCCTCAAGCATAGAGTAGTTACATATTTATTTTGTTTTAAGTCTCACCCAAGGATATGTTTATTGATTGTTTTTTTGGGGGGAGTGAGTGGGAGAGAAACATTGATGTGAGAGAGAATCATCGATCAGTGAGTTGCCTCCTGTACTCACCCAGCCAGGAATCGAACTGGCAACCTTTTGGTGTACGGAAATAATGTTTTCCTTTCCCTTTCCCCAAGGCAGAATGGCCAAGCTAATGGAATTAGCAAATCTTCAGCCCAAAAGACCCAAAGCAACAAAACAGCGCCACGTGAGAAAAAGGCGGAAGATAAAGGACCTGCTGACCACTCCTGCGCCCGTCTCTCACAGGTGGTTCCGGAGGAAGGGTTCTGTCTCAGCCGGTCTGCTTGCGGGACTCACATCTCTTCAGTGCAGTTGTGGCAGAGATGTCTGTGTGCAGGGAGTTCCATGTATTTCAATATCTTAATCAGAATACTCTTTATTGGGATTTTAATTTCATGGAACTTTTCTGTTAGTTTCCCTGGAGCTTCTAACTTCTTAAATTGAGAAAGGCGTTTGTTAAGATGATCTTTTCCTCCATTTTTAATCGTCCTCACGTACTGTGTCTCTTACCTGCTGAGTGACTATGCGATCTGTCTAAACCGGAAACTTAACAGGACTCACAGTAGAACGGGCCGGGGTTCTGGAAGTGGTTAGTGCAGGTGTTACTTGGTGAAATCCTGTAGCATTGAGTGCTTTGTCAGTGTTGGCTTTTTAAAGTCCAGTAAACAGGAATAGTGTTTTCCGGGGACGTTCTTTGCGGTGGCGAAGTAATCTGTGATTGTTTTGAACTGCAGTTTACACCCAGTGCTGTCACCGTCCGATGTGTTCGATCAACCACAGCCGGTCGGGAATAAAAAGATTGAGCTCCACATACCTACCGACATACCGGCTGCATTTAAGAAAGATTTGGAAAAGGAAGATGATTTTGAAGAACACAATCCTGGTAAGCACATTCTAGTTGTTGTTGTTGTTCTAGTTGTTGTTGTTGTTGTTCTTCTTTTTCTTCTTCTTTCTTCTTTCTTTTCGTCTTTCTTCTTCTTCCTTCTTTCTTCTTGTATAAAGGAATGTTCTTTATTTTTTGTTGTTGAATTGACTGGGAAGCCATAGGTTCATACAGTTACATATCATTTAACTCTATCTCCTCTGTATATGGTTCACGCTGCCAAACCACGTCTCTTCCATACTGTTGTCCCTCCTTTACTCTCTCCTGCCTCCCCCATCTGTTTCCCTCTGGTAATCACCATACCATTGTCTGTCTATGAGTTCATTTCTTTTTGTTTTTGTTTTTTTAATCCTTTCACCTTTTTTAAGGAATTTAAAGTAAATGTTCTTTTTATTTTATTTTTTTTCTTTATTGATTAACGTATTATATATGTGTCCTTGTCCCCCCATTTCCCCTCCACTCCCCCACTTAAGCCCTCACCCCCCTTTTGTATGTGTCCATTGGTTAGGCCAGTGGTCAGCAAACTGCAGCTTGATGGGGTAGGCTTATGTACATGCATACAAGTCCTTTGGTTGATCTCTCCCCCAAACCCCACCCTCCGCTACCTTCCCTCTGAGGCTTGACACCCTAATAAATGCTTCTGTCTCTGGATCTGTTTTTGTTCATCAGTTATGTCGTGCATTCCACAAATGAGTGAGAACCTGTGATATTTATCTCTCTGACTGGCTTATTTCGCTTAGCATAGTTCTGTAAATGCAATGTAAACACGTTTCTCAGTCAGCGTTCGTGTTAGAATTATATTCTATGCGCCACATTTCTGCCTTAGTATTTGTGAACTCTATGTAACGTACACAGACCATGGGATACTGTCCACGGTCACCTTTTTTATATATAGAATCGCTGCTTCCGATGGGAATGTCACATTGCCTGTTGCGAGTAATGGACTCCAAGGAGCACTGGAGTGTGGTTTGCACTGATGCCCACATTGGAAATTACTAGAAGGATTCTTATGCTGACTTATTTTTTCATTGCTCCTCAAGTGCAATGTTCAGTGGCTTTGTTAGTGTGATCGGCATGTTGTTTAGGAAACAGCAATGTGACTACCTTGTGAGTAGAGGCCGCAGGCGCCAGT
This sequence comes from Lasiurus borealis, assembly GCA_004026805.1. Taxonomy (NCBI): domain Eukaryota; kingdom Metazoa; phylum Chordata; class Mammalia; order Chiroptera; family Vespertilionidae; genus Lasiurus; species Lasiurus borealis. The sequence continues at coordinate 170,640 of PVJN01000119.1, read as the reverse complement.
TCCGTTAGTACACGTTTTTGTACATTATGAAGACACTTTCATACTCCTGCAACCCTGGAATACTTACTGTTTGAACTTGACAAGTAGACTTGCCTGCCTGTTCTAAAATAATGAGAAAAGCACCAAAGAGCTTCGTGCCAAGACATCTGGAAAATTAAAAGGGGGAAACAGACTGTCTTGAAAGCAGGGGTTTAATGGCTCCTGTCGACCTTATCCCTTAGATTCACCTGCTGCCCCCGGGGATGCGTCCACTGTGGGGTTCGGAAAGATCTTCCCCAAACCGAACCCGAGCGTCGAGGAGGAGAGCAAGGAGGACTCGGACGAGACGCCGTCCGAATGCATCTCCCGGCGCGAGCTGGAGAAGGGCCGGCTCTCGAGAGAAGGTGATTCCGTGGCGGGAAACCGTCTTGCTCCCTTTTCAGGCCTTCACACTGATATAACATGTCTGACCGCACTTCCTTTTGTTTTTAATAAGAAATGGACAAGCTTTCGGTTTTCAGAAGTTATGAACCTGGTGAACCAAACTGTAGGATTTATGTAAAGAATTTAGCTAAACATGTCCAAGAAAAGGTAGGTCAACATTTGTACATGAAGCTTATCATTTTACTATTATCTCTTTTTGGCTGGACTTCCTTACTGGTTTCTTTTTTCCTTATTGGAATTCTAGGACCTTAAATTCATTTTTGGAAGATACGTTGACTTTTCATCAGAAACACAGCGGATCATGTAAGTGGCGTCATACGCTGAGTTGGCTTTTTGCCCGTTAGGAAGTAGCCCTGTTCATCCCCGCGCCTGTCCCGGGTGAGAAGCCGGAGTCAGCAGCTTCTCTGCAAACGGACAGGTCGTGACCATTCAGTGGTTCCGTCTCAGTGCAGGCCACGCGGTCCTGTGGCAGCAGCTCAGGTGGCTGTTCTAGTGAAATGTCCTCAGAGAAACAGCCTCATCAGAAGCTCGGGTCCCAAAGCAGAGGTTCCCCTGCATAAGAGTCACCCGCAGAGGGTCTGGGTCCCTCCCAGAGAGCCTGGGTTCCAGGCTGCGGCAGGGCCTTTGGATGTGCGTTCCTCAGAGTCAGGGATGCGCCAGAGCTGCTGGTACCACTTCCACCTGGAAACCACTGTTGGTGCCTCGCCCTGTGGGCACAGTTTCACTCTCCCCTGGCAGTCACTTCTCTGACCAGGACTGAGCCAAGCAAGACTCCTCTGAGAGCGTAACAGAGGGATGTGCTTTGTAAATGAATGTTATTCTTTGAAATTCCATAATAGTTGGCTCCTAAGTCCATCAGACTGTTGGCCATGTAAACTAGAGGCAGAAGAGGTGAGGAGAGAGACCTCTCAACTTGTTAATTTTGTTTTAAACTTGAACCACCAGCACTTTTCAAGTGTAGTCTGGCCTTGTGTACCTTTTTAGATAGGTATGCACCATCATATGCAGTAGTCCGCGATGCCTTTTCTTATTAGACTATCAAACGATTTTCTGGCTGGTCCTTTTTCTTGCTGCTGCCTTTAAGTCATGATGGTAAGAAACAAATATTTGATGCACATCGATATGTACAAATTGTGTATACATTCTTTTCTTCCATTTCCAGGATTGCCTGCAAGTAGAGTTTCATGGGGAAAATAGTTCTGTATGGAGAGAGTTGTACACAACAAAGTGACAGATTAATAATTGTTCCCCATGGGATTTAGTCATGTGAATTTTAAAATTTCACTGCATTTTTTCAGGCTTTAGATGATCTTCCTAGTCCGATAGACTCTCTAAATGGCAAGCAGTACTTTAGTTACAAGTTATAATCTGCTTTTTCTAAGGAGTCTCCAATATAGCTTTGTGTCCAAAATGTTAAAACATACACTTGGAATAACACTTGTGCTGCGGATTTCGGTCTCTGACTTGGGCTCAGTAAAAGACAGTGAGGAAACCACTGTCTCCAGGGCATCCCTGTGAAGTGATGATGAGTAGCATCTCTTCCTGCTCTGAAACCTTGTTCTTTCTCTGGGGTTAGGATCAGCCTTCTGTTCTTGGTCATACAGCTGTTTTTTTGTCTCTTGAATAATAGTATTGAATTGGCTGCGTGGAATTTTTAAAACATAGAGATAGGACACAACTTGAGAAATGTGCTTCAGAGTTGCTAATAGATTATTTTTAAATCACATACATACATTTAAGATGGCTAAAAAATGTATGTGGGCGCATCCTCAAACCTCTATTTTCTGCTCATAGAATCGGTTTTAGAACTGACTACGAAGTACAGTTTAGAAAGCAGGAACTGATGTGCTGATGAGATTGTGTAGTTGTTTTCGCTCTGAAGTGGCAACGTTTCCATTCATTTGGTGACCGTGGTTTGACATTCTGTGACTCAACCCCTGGTTCTCCTGGCCTCTAGGTTTGACATCCGCCTGATGAAGGAGGGCCGCATGAAGGGACAGGCCTTCATCGGGCTCCCCAACGAGAAGGCGGCAGCGAAGGCCCTGAAGGAGGCTAACGGCTACGTGCTGTTTGGAAAACCGATGGTGGTTGTATCCTTTTACCTGCCCGTCCACACACGCTAGCTCTTAGGGGAAGAGAATAGTTGAAACTAATTTTTACCATCCTGTAGAAGGCTTAACCACTGGCATTCTACCTGGAGGTACCCAATCACAGACAGACCCGGCTGAGAGATGAGTGTTACTTATTTATCTATTTTTCTAAAATATATTTTATTGATTTTTTACAGAGAGGAAGGGAGAGAGACAGAAAGTCAGAAACATCGATGAGAGAGAGACATCGATCAGCCACCTCCTGCACGCCCCACTGTGGAGATGTGCCTGCAAGCAAGGTACATGCCCCCAACCGGAATCGAACCCGGGACCTTTCAGTCTGCAAGCCAACGCTCTATCCAGTGAGCCAAACTGGTCTCGGCGATGAGTGTTGTTTAGATGAATATTGGAAATGAAGGGACCTCAGCATTAGCACGAGGTTATTAAAATGTAGCCAAGTCTAAGCCTTTCTCTTCCACAGCCCAACAGTGTATGCACACTGAGCCTGCGCCTGCAGTCCCCCCAAATTCCTTTAGGGTCCTTAGAGAGAGACAGTTCATCGTAGTTTTATGTTTTGTTGTATTGTAACTCATATTTGCATTTAAGAATTTTAATAAACCAAATAGACCACTGATTAATTACCCTGCTTTTAGCGAATGTAGTTTTCAAGTTATTAATCAGTAGGATAGATGAAGGTCTAGGTGTGGAAGGTACTGACTGGAGAGAAAGATACATTTTTTACTTCCCCCCCAATCGTGGAGAGCAGGTAGATAAGACATATTTTTATACTGAGAGTATAAATAAATATAAAAGATAAATTCAAAAACTGTACTTCTACCCTCAAATAGCAAGTTCTTGATAATTAGGAAAGATTGCTTCCATGCTTGTAAAGGAAACCTTAATTTTTAAAATCAGCAATTCGCTCGATCTGCAAGACCAAAACAAGATTCTAAAGAAGGAAAAAGGAAGTGATAAAACTGGTAAAGGTAAGTGTGGATATGAATGAATGAAAGGAGAGGACTGTGAGATTCTGCCACCTGAACGCTTATGGAGGAGGGTCCTGTCATTCCCCGCCCCCCACACTGAGGGTACCACACATGTCTACCCCTCGGAGCTGGAGAGCAGTAACTCAAGTGCAAGCCCTTAGCCAGGGCCATGCCTCCATCTCCATCTCCATCTCTGTCTCTAACTGTGCAGTTAGTTCTCATTCAACTTCAAAATATAGCTACAGGATAAAGCCTATTTGTATATAAACGTTCTATTTGGACAATGGGGTTTATAAGGGGAGAGTGTCAGATCGCCAGAGTTTCTGTTCAGAAGGTCTGGGGTGGGGACCTTGGGAAACCAAGAAACCACCTCTCCTCCCCCCAGTTTTTCTGTGACGGGGTGTGTGGGCCAAGCCAGGACAGATGAGTCATCCTTGGTGGGCCTCAGCTGTAGCATTACTAATTACTAACTGAACATGTAAGAGACGTACATATGTGTCTTTTGTGGAATGAAATCTTTTGTCTTTCAAATGTGTAATTCTAATGCACATTCAAGAAATTTTATTATTAAAAATAGTAGAATTACATTTCCAACTTTAAAGTTGTGTTACATTGATGGAAGAAAAATGAATGGAAATATATCCTTTTTTACTTTTATTTAAAATATTTCTACCTTTGTACACACTAGAAGAACATGAAGTAAATGGGTCAAAATTACTGGAATTAGGCTGAAAAAATTATTTAACTTAGAGAAAATTTTGCTTCGTGTTTATCCCTTTTATGAGATACCTTAAATATTTGAATTTTGTTTTAAAACAACTATCGTGGTGTAGTCAGAAGTCCTATGAATGCCTTAGTGGGACAGTTAACAAGAAACAATATGTAGTGTATGTTTTTAAAAACCATTTCTATGTAAACATGTGGAAAATGAGAAGACATTAAACTGCAACCCGCTGTTCTTCCTTAGAAGCATTCCTGCGTAAATACCGCTGTAATACTGTCATGCAAAGTGTATCCTTTCTCGTATCCTTTTGGGGGCAGTGCTTTGGTTTTTTGTTTTCCTTAGAAATGTTTTGTCCCTCCTACCCATTGGTCCAGAATTAGCAATACTTTTTGCAACTTAAAAGAAATATTTCTAAATATCAGAGTTGATTGAACAAATCTTTTATGGGTTTGTTTAGATATGCTGCTAAATTTTCTAGATTTTCCTTTAGGTTACATCATTTTTTCAGGGAAAGTTAGTGAATCAGGTCAGTTTATTTACTTGTAGAATGTATGCATTTACTTTAATACAGAATTTAGCACTTTTTCTTCATTTATGTAATTTCTAGACCAAATTCAGTAACGTGTTCAGTTTTGTAACATACTAAAGGCCCGGTGCATGGATTCGTGCACTGGTGGGGTCCCTCAGCCTAGCCTGCAGGGATCAGGCCAAAACTGGCTCACCAGCATCCCCCGTGGGGTCCTGGATTGTGAGAGGGTGATGCGCCCCTGAACTGGGCTCCCTCCTCTTTGGTTCCTGGTGCGTCACCTGAGAACTGCTGCTGCTATGTGACTGCATCTCAGCAGCTCCTGCATTGAGCGTCTGTCCCCTGGTGGACAGTGTGCATCATAGCTATTGGCCGGTCAGCCAGTTGCTTAGGCTTTTATATATATAGATTAGTTTAAGTATTCTGTATAATGTGTTGTAAAATTTGGTTGGGAAAATGTTTTTTATTATTTTAAGAATTCAAATATTAAGAAATATTAGCTTGTTAAAAAATAGCATAACTAGATTCCTGTGTAAATTCCAAATAAAAGTAGCAGACCTCACATTTGAAGTGTTGTCGAAATTTCCTTTGAGACAGACAGCAAGTAGGAGTATCTTTTTCCTTTTTCTTTTTCTAAACCAACCAAAACGAAAGCCAAAGAAAAGTGTGACAGGTCGAAGACAGACTGTTGGCTCAGGGCAGCACATTAAGTGGACAGAAATAATCCCGGTGGGTATGTCAGATCAGTGGTTTCCAGACCAGTTCATGACCAGGATTACCCAGAACTGAGTCTCAGACTTGACTGCACATTGAAATAACCTGGGAAACGTTTAATGATTACAAAGAAGCAAAAACAAAAAACACTAAATAAAGCTACTGATGCCCCAGAGTTTTGACTTTTCGATCGTATGTGCAACATAGATTCTGGAATATTTTAGACCTCCCTAAGTTTTGTCTAATATGTAACCAAGTTTGACAACCACCTAGGATGGACTTTTAGACTGAGATTCCTAAACTGGGTCCTAGAACTAATAAATCTCTGGGAATCGATGAAGAAACTAATTTGAAAAGGTTCCTTCCCTTAGTATAGCTATAAGGACTGACTAGTTTGGATACGATTTTGTGAGATTAAAATGGTTAGCTACCTAATATCACTTACCCATCCCACCTTTCTAGGTAGGAAAATAAAGGTTGGTTGGTTCCTTTACTTTTCCTTCTTGCAAATCCTGCTATTCTTAGTCCTATAACATTAAAAAATTATAAATTAGTTTCTTTAGAATCTGTTTTTTTAGACAAAATGTTGTACTGACATGATTCACTAATTTTCTAAGTATAAATATTTTAGCTTTTATTTATTTTTAAACTAATGAACTGTTGTATACTCATTACTGCTTTCAATGAATTTTTATGGTATTTTAGGTTCCTTTTGAATTCCATGTCTTTCCTGTGTTTTGCACCTTTGAGAAGAAATTGACCATCTGGGCTATGGAACTGTGCGTAACAGCTTTTAAAGTATATTTAAAAATTAAGTGTATTTGCACTTAAATTAGTTTATTGGACATATATTATGTGCATTTTAATCAGCTTTATAATAAATTATTTTTTCACTAAAATAATATTCTCAATTTTAATGTTTTAAATAGTAAAGAAAGTATGATTTTATTAAGGTGATTTTACAATATTAAATTGTATTTTAATATTGCAAATAATGCCCGTTTTTAATTCCTATCTGCATACCAGTGCACTTGCAAAGTTTTCTTTAATAGTGATCTTATTTCTTGTAATTCTTTTAGGAGTTTTGTTTGTCTGGCTATGGATGTGTGTGTTGTGTGTGTGATTCCAGTTTAGGGAATTTATTTAGTCTTTTATTTTTGCGCCCCCATAATCTGTTAGAACAGCAGTCTGCAAACTCATTAGTCAACAGAGCCAAATATCAACAGGACAATGACTGAAATTTCTTTTGAGAGCCAAGTTTTTTAAACTTAAACTTCTTCTAACGCCACTTCTTCAACATAGACTCGCCTAGGCTGAGGTATTTTGTGGAAGAGCCACACTCAAGGAGCCAAAGAGCTGCATGTGGGTTGAGAGCCGCAGTTTGCCGACCACTGTGTTAGACTGTCATTCAAAAGGTACAAATGTTTCCCATATAAAATTCCCTTCCCTTAGGTAAGCGGGAAAATTTTCATATACAGGCGTGCCTCACAGATACTACAGTTTGGTTCGAGATCACCACAATAAAGCGAGTCACATTTTTTTGATTGCCCAGTGCCTACAAAAGTTATGTTTATACTGTAGCCTATTAGACATGCGGTAGCATTATGTCTAAAAACCACAATACACATACCTTAATTTACAAATACTTTATTGCTGAAAAAAAAATGCTACCACATTCTGAGCCTACCGTGGGTCATCTTTTTTTATTTGCTAGTGGAGGGTCTTACCTTGATTATTAATGAGCAATAATATTTTGAAAGTAATCTTTTCTACTGAGCAGTAGGCCTCAACAGTAGGCTTAGAATGTTTAGTGAGCCATGTTGTAACAGATGTGCTGTGCCATTTTTAGAGCCCGGCAGAGTAGATTTAGCCTAGTCCTTCCATGCCACAGGACTTTAGAATGGTGAATGTGCGCTGGCTTCAGCTGAAAGCCACCGCTGCATTAGCCCCTAACCAGAGAGTCAGCCTGTCCTTGGAAGCACCGTCCCGCTGTGGAAGTTCCAGTGGCATCTTCTTCCCGTGTCACTGTCACCCACACTGAAGCCTGTTGTCAAGTGTGGCCAGCTCCGTGGCCGGCTTGCTGCAGCTTCTGCATCGGCACCCGCTGCTCACCTGCCCTTTATGTTGTGGAGACCAGTCTTTCCTTAAAGCGCACGAGCCAGCCTCCACCAGCTCCAGACTTGCTCCTGCGCTTCCTCCCTTCCCCACCTTAGGACTGACGAGAGCTGGGGCCTGGCTCCGGATGAGGCTTCGGCTTAATTAGGTTGTGGCCTGTTTATCAAACTATCCAGACTGTTCAAGTTTCCTCCCCATCAGCAATGAGACAGGTCTGCTTTCTTGTCATCTTTGTGCCAACTGGAGTGACACTTCTCATTCCCTTCCAGAAGGTTTCCTTTGCTCCCACAACCCAGCTGTCTGTCTGGTGCTGAGGCCTGGCCTGTGGCATCTTGGTTTTGACATGCCTTCCTCACTTAGCTTTTGACTTAGAGGAAGTGACATCTGACTCTTCCTTGCTCGTGAACACCTAGAGGCTACCGTAGGGTCATTAATTGGTCTCATTTCCATATTGTGGTTCAGGGAGTAGGGAGGCACGAGGAGGGGCGGTGGGGGGGGGGGGCAGGGAGCGGCTGGCTGGAGGAACAGTCTGAACAATCAATATCTGATACGTAAACTGATTACCACGTGGTTGTTTTCCGTTATGCCTTCTCCAAGGGCTCGGAGGAGTGTGAAGCAGTGAGACACCTCGAGTGTTTGTCCCTTTAAGGAGCCTGCCTCCTGTTAGCAACGTGAACAGGCAGGGTAATCCTGGTCAGTCAGTCATCACACAGAAGGCACAGCATTGAGGTTGCTGTTTTAGGTGGATCAGAAAGTACTTACTGTGCAATTAGACTCCTTCAAAGTCAATATCAAGACATACTGAGGCTTTCAGAGGGAGAAAGGGAACAGAATCAATAGCTGATGCGCACCTCACATTCAGCAGGCGCTGCGCTGAGCGCTTAGAGGTAGGAATTACTTGATGTTAACCACCCGTAAGAAAATACGTCCCTCTGAGTAATGGAGTTTTTCAGTAAACTCCAACTGTAAGTTAAGGCATTTTGTTTGTTCCATTTAATTTCCTTAACTCTTGCATATACAACAAAAAGAGTGGCCTTAGGAGGGTTGTTCAGGAGACATGAGAGCAGACGTGTGTTAGGCACCTAAGAGATAGAGCTGATGCCTCAGAGGAAGCAAGCTGTATGAGACACAGCAGTCACAAAGAGAGTGGGGGGCGGAAGGGGTTCTCAAATACACAACCAAGACTCAGCAGCATGGAGAAGGGGCCAGGAGGAGAGGCCCTGTGCCAAACACGCTGAGCTCTAACTTTGGGGGAATGAGGAGGTCAAACAAGACTTAGAACATCCAGGATCATGTGTAAACAGCGAAATGGGGATCGCACCTGTTAAAAATGGACAGCAGTTAGAAATGGAAAGAAGGGTGTTGACAACATAAGGTATTTTATTTGTAAAATTATGACAGCACCAGTATACTACCTACCAGTTGTTAATATACCAGGGTCCTTAAAATCCCAGAAAAACCTGAGCCACAGGTTATTTTATTACTGGAAACTTTTCAGAGCTCAGACAACAACAGACACAGAGAACAGCATTTGTATTTGTGGAGGCACTGGCCGTCTCACTGTGGAAGAAAGACGCGAGAAGAATGAAGGTGGAGTGGGCAGCGCTGTATGTATGCTGTTTTGCTTTAAAAAGGATGTTTGAAGCATATTTTGGCAAAATGTTAACATTTCTTAAACCTGGGTCTTGGGACATGGAGTCTTTTTTTACATTACATCTTTCTGTATGACAAATACATCACAACTAAAACCAAAATAAAACAGTGGCATACCTCTAAACTAGTTTCTCAGCTATTTTTTAAAATGACTGTCTTTCCCAACGGAGCATTTTTAGACTTTAATCAACCGACATGAAATTTTAGAATCACACCACACTATATGCTGCCTGTACACTGTGTGTATCTGTCCTGTGATAAAAGGAAGATTTGTCTTCCTCTGTCACTGGAGAACAAAACAATGGTGAATAGTTTGGAAGACACGTGGTTCTGTACCATTAAACAGTAACACCATACAAAGTGTGTCCTTTGACCTTAGCCAGTTTAAACCAGATGACAAGTAACAGAAAAACTTCAAATTCCTGGATATTAAATAACATCACTAAATAGCAAATAGAGCAAATCAGCATTTTTAAGGGAAATTAGCAAATATTTTAATTTGAATGAATTAAAATACAACAAAAATTTGTGAGGTACAGCTAAAGAAGTGTTTCAAGGAGATGTGCTTATATTAGAAAAGAATAAAAATGACAGACTGATGATGTACATTCTACACTGGACCTCGAGTTGATAATAAAAAATGAAAACTAAGTCCTGGCCGGGTACTCAGGTGGTTACATCGTAGTCCTGATTTGCCAAGGTTATGGGTTTGATCCCCAGTCAGAGTACATACCAGAATCAACCAATGAATGTATAAATAAATGGAACAATAAATTGATGTTTCTTTTTTCTCTCCCTTCCCCCCCTTGTCCCATCCTATCTCTAACTAAACTCAATACAAATTTTTAAAAATGAAAAGTAAGTGGAGAGAGATAATGTGTAAATGTGTCAAAAGACTCATGATTATTGCCCAGCCAGTGCAACAGTTAATCTATGAATGAACCAGGTTCAGTTTCAGATCAGCACCTGCCCCAATTGTGGGCTCGATCCCCATTGTGGGGTGTGCAGAAGGCAGCCAACCAATGATTCTCATCATTGATGTTTGTATCTCTCCCTTTCCCTTCCTCTCTGAAATCAATTACAAATTTAAAGGTGTAGAAATCAAATGTATATCTATATACTAGCAATAAGCAACCACACACACACACACAGGAAAGATTGGTCAACTATCTGCTATGATGTGCACTGACCACCAGGGGGCAGATGCTCAACGCAAGAGGCAAGAGCTGCTTCCTGGTGGTCAATGAGCTTCCTTCCACAGGGGGATCTCTGCCCAGCCAGAAGCGGGGCTGGGGCTCATGGGTGGTGAGCACAGCGGTGGGGTGGGGGCCTCTCCCCATTCCATGGCCGCGCTACTGAGAGCGGCGGCAGGCGCAGGGACAGGGATGACCGGGAGGGATGCTATGCTGGTCCCCGGCTCAGGCTCCTCCCTGGCCGCCTGCTGCTTGGCACCCTGCTCCGTCCCCTGAGGGCTCCTGGATTGTGAGAGGGTGCATGCCAGGCTGAGGGACTCCCCACCCCCAGGCACAAATCTGTGCACCTGGCCTCGTGTGTGTGTGTGTGTGTATCTATTTATATACATATACATATACATACACATATAAATATACATACTCATGATTATTAAAAGGTTGACTAAAAATTTATTCTTCCCCATTCAAAAATTCTATTTTGTTGATGTTGCCAAACTGAGATTTATTTGGAAAACGAACAAACTAGAATAGCTAGCACAATTTTGAGAAAACCAAAACGGGATGACTTAGATTACTAATCTGAACTCATTATAAAGCTAAGCACTATAGGAGTCCCTGAGGGAAAGAGACTGGGACAGAGGGGCGTGAAGAAGTAAAGGCTGAACACTCCTCAAATCTGATGAAAGGCATGCATGTACACATCAAGGAGCTCACAAATTCAAGTAGATGACTTCAGAAACCCACACTAAGACACATTATGATTAAATTTCATAAAACACAGAATCTGGAAAGAAGGAAGAGAAGTGAGTTGTCACATATAAGGGATTCTCAATAAAATTATCAGTAAATTTCTCAGCTGAAACCTTGATCAGAAGCCAGTAGACGAATTAATATATTCAAAGTGCTAAAAGAAAACCAACAAGGAACCTTTTATGTAGCAAAACTGTTCTTCAAAATTCAGAGAAGTAAGACAGTCCCAAATAAAGCTGTACGGAGAAATGCTTAAGGGACTCTGACAGCGTGAAGTGAATGGACACTACTCAGGAACTCCAAGCCATATCGAGAAGCGCAGATCACAAGGAAATAATGGCAATTACAAGTGCGAGGATTACTGTAACTGGTTGATAACTACAGTTTATAACTACAGTTGTTTTCCACATTATTTAAGAGGGAGACATTAAAAAAAATTAGCCCAAAAGTTAGTATTGTAACTGGTTTGTAACTCCACACATTTTCCACATCATTGAAGAGATGAATGCATTTCAAATATGTGTGAGGGCACATAATGCATAAAGGTGTAGTTTGGGGACTTCAACAATGAACAGAAGTGGGGAGAGAATTGTAATGGCGGTTCTTCTATGTTATTCACGTGAAGCTGGCATCGACTCCAAATACAGGGTTACAGTTAAAGGATGTGAACCCCATGGTACCGACAAAGAAACAGTTACCAAATATACACAAAAGGAACTGAGAAAGTAATTAAAATAAGTCACTATAAAAAAAACAAAACACCACACACACAACTAAACAGAAGACTACTCAATTGGGAAATGAGAGACAAAAAACAAGCAAAATGACAAAAAGTAAGTCCCTCTGTTTCAGTACATTTTAAGTGTAAATTAATTGCTCTTCTATTTAAACACAGATATTAGAAACTAAGTAAAAACTCATGGTCAAACTATATGCTGTCTACAAGACTCTTCGATCCAAAGACACAAATAGATTTAAAGTGAAAGGATAGTAAGCAAAGAAAGCAGGGAGGCTATCCAGACAAAATAGACTTAAAAAAGGTTGCAAGAGAGAATGAAGACAACAGGTATTAATAAAAGTTTCAATAGGGCAAACGGATGTAACAATTATAAACATTTACACTCCTTATAACAGACCATCAAAACGTATGGAGCCAAAATGGACACAATTGAGAGAAATAGGTATTTCTACAATAATAGCTGGAAACATCAGTACCCAACTCATGTTTTGGGATAAAATGAGAAACTAAGGAAGGAAATCGGGGACTTAACATCATAAATCAACTAGATCTAACAGACATGTGCGTGATATCTTACCCAACCACACCGCCATACATGTTCTTGTCAAGTACACATGGGACATTTTCCAGGACAGACTATATATCAAGCTACTCATTATTCAAAGTATTTTTAATGTAGTCAAAGCATTTTCAATGGGATTAAGTTAGAATTCAATAACAAGGGAAAATGGAAAATTCCCATTCCCACTGAAATGAATGCATTCTTGAACAACCAATGCATCAAAAAGGAAATTAGAAAACATTTAACTGAAAACCAAAACAAAATATACCAAATGGTAGGATGAATTGATAGCGGTGCCAAGGGGAGAACTGGTAGTTATAATTACTTACAAACAATGAAGACCTCAAGTCAGTAACCTAATTTGCAACTTAAGGAACCAGAAATTGAAGACGCAACGCAACAATCTTAGAAGAAGAAAAGAAACGATAAAACGATAAAACTGAGGCCTGGCTGTTCTCTCTGGGAGGAAGGGCAGGGGTCTAAACTGCACGGCCGGTGATATGAGAGGCCGGGGTCCTAACCACGTGGGCAGCCGTACTCTAGGGCAGCGGCCGCCAACTGGTGGCCTGCGGACCACTGGTGGTCCCTGTGGTCCGAAAGGTTGGTATCGCTGCTCTAGGGGAGGACAGGTTACCCTGGGGGTGGGGGAGGTTCTTGTGTCCCCAGTTTTGCCCCTCGCTAGGCATCCAGGGATTCCTGCCCGGTGAGTCTCTGAACCTGGCCCCTCGTCCTGGCTCTGCTCAGGTCTGACTAACAGTTACTACCAGCCACACAAATGTCCAGACTCCAAAATCCTTCGCATACAACACTGTTCGTTTTCTATGGCACCTCGCTGCCAGTGACAGGCTGATAGGACGGGGACAAGCTCACTATGGAGTCACACTCTCTATTTTTTTTCTTAATACATTTTATTGATTTTTTTACAGAGGGGAAGGGAGAAGGATAGAGAGCTAGAAACATCGATGAAAGACATCGACCAGCCGCCTCCAGCACGCCCCCTACTGGGGATGTGCCCACAACCAAGGTACATGCCCTTGACCAGAATCGAACCTGGGACCCTTCAGTCTGAAGGCCGATGCTCTTATCCACTGAGCCAAACCGGTTTTGGCCACTGTCTGCTTTAGATTCTCAATCTGAACACTTACTAAAATTTGACCTTGGCCAAATGACTTAATGTCCCAGTAATTAAAACTGGGTACAAGCATAGCTCGCTCTTGCATTACACACGTGTGAGAAAGCACAGCGATAATACATGCAAGTGGCACACAGTCACACCGGATGCGTGTTGCTAGCTGTGTGCAGTCATTTTTAATTCCCACTGGATAAAGGAGGATCCACATCGAATGTGCAGACTTCACGGTTTCCTTCCAGGCTCACAGAGTGGAGGGCAAAGCCTGAATTCAAAATTAGATTTCTGGTTTGGAGACTTTGTTTACATTCCAGTAACACAATGATATTCTAACCTGTCTTTAAGGGTGTGTTTTTAACAATTTCCCTGCCAATGGATTAATATAAACCATTCAGAAGAGCAAGGGTTGAGATTGGGAGAGGCTCCGGGGAAGAGAAAGGAAGGACAAAACGAAAGCAAACTGGCCGAGGAGTCCTGAGCGGCTGCGGCTGCAGCGGGTGGGGACAGCCTGGCCTGGTGCCCAGCGGGGCTGAGGCTGGACAGGCTACCACGTGGGTTTGGAGAACTCGGCAGGGTCCTTGGAGGGATGACTGAAGGGGAGAGGCTTATGCCAATTCATAAAGTCCAAAATGCAGCATTTTTTCCCTAATTGAAGAGAAAAAAAGCTGTTTGTCTCCTTAGTTTTTACCATTGAAAAGAGACGGAACAGAGGATTAGCAGGACTGCTGGCTGACAGAAGTGAATGCGGTGAGTTATTTACTGTTTGCTTTTTTACTATCATATAATATCTTCCGCCCTTTTTGTCTTGAAATAAGTGGCTCTGGCACAGGATTTGACAGAGTTCAAAGTGTCACAGGCTATTTTAGGTTTGTTGACAACTCAAGTGTCAGTGTCCAGCAGCACAAACCATACCATTGAGATTTGAAATGTGTCGGAACCTTCGCTCGAAATGCGGTGCTCCCTGCAGAGAGCAAACCTGACTGTCTAATCTTCTCTGAGCTTCCCACGTGACTCACTCTCCTGATCTCAGGTGCATTTCTCTTGCTTTTATTTCACTTTTCTTTTGGCAGAGGGAGGGCTCATAGGTGACAGGGTATTGTTTTAAGAAAATGGTACATGAGATTCCATGGAAAACTTAGAGGGATTGTGACTATCTTTAGCAGAGAAACCGTGACCTTGACCTATTAATACCTAGGCTCTAGAATATTGAAAACTGGGAAAATAGAAAAATATAAAAAAAATCCCAGAGAGAAATACAAGTGATGAAATATCAGACATAGATGTGACATGGGCGGTATTTCTGTTAAAATTGTTAATGATGCTTAAAAATTAAGTTACTTGCTATACAGATATTTATAGAGCATCTAGACTAATGACTACAAATGACAAGAGTAGGTAATTTTCTGTTCTTGGTTAATGCTAATTCATGAACATGTTAAAATATATATATTTGTATCTGTCTGAGACATGACTGCTGGGGAGAGGGGTAAGAAAATTACATATACTCACACATTCTTCTCTAGACATCACGTTAAGCACATGATTTGATGGAGAGGCAAAATACTGTATTCTTTTTGCTTACTTCATAGACATTCAACTGCCAAATAATTTCTTAAATCTCAGTGCAGAAATTTAAGTAACTGAAAAATTAGGGGTAAGGTTGACAATTTTTTAAGTAAATATATTTTATTTTAGAAAAGAAGGGAGAGGGAAAGAGAGATAGATACATCAATGATGAGAGAGAATCATTGATTGGCTGCCTCCTGGACGCCACACACTGGGGATTGAACCTGCAACCCAGGCATACGCCCTGACTGGGAATCCAACCTGTACCTCTTGGTTCATAGGTTGGTGCTCAACCCCTGAGCCATGCCGGCCAGGCCTAAGGCGGCATTCTGACTAGGAATGAATTGGCTCTGTTAGTTCTTTTCCTTCTATCTCTGAAGGGCACTGGAAATCAAATCAAATGCTGAGTAAATAATATCTGGCTCGGGACTCCTTTTTATGTATAGAAAGTGCCAGATGTTACAAAGGCTGATATTCCCTAATAAAGAAAACATGAAGGTCCGCAGAGGTCAGCTGGGTTCTTTTCCCGGACAATCTCATGATTTATTGATACTGCCTTTCAGATTATGAGTAAACAGCGTGTGCCCCGCGGATCTGCTCGTGTGAACATTAACTGTGTACACTGCCTTTTTGCAGGAGTATAAATAGCTGCTTGAAAGAACCCTGACAGCATCCCAGCGAGATGAGGTCCTTGCTGTTGCTCGTGGCCCTGGGGCTCTGCGGG
This sequence comes from Lasiurus borealis, assembly GCA_004026805.1. NCBI lineage: Eukaryota > Metazoa > Chordata > Mammalia > Chiroptera > Vespertilionidae > Lasiurus > Lasiurus borealis. The sequence goes on along the minus strand of PVJN01000119.1, from coordinate 154,746 downwards.
GCCCAGTACGCCCCCAACACCAAGCCGGGGCGCACCTCCATCGTCCACCTGTTCGAGTGGCGCTGGGCTGACATTGCCCTTGAATGTGAGCGCTACCTGGGTCCCAAAGGCTTCGGAGGCGTGCAGGTGGGTACGGCTCACGTGTAACCATGGGGGTGGCGGGCTTTAGAGCAAATGGTTTCCTCTGTGTCTGCGAAGCTCAGAGATTGTTTTATCTATATCTGTATCTACATCTATGTCTATATCTATATACCTATATCTATATAGATTTTATATATACAATGGTATCTCGAGATATGAGTTTAATTCGTTCCGTAACCTTGAGGCATGGGAAACTATGCGATGCTCGAGTCGCGGTAAACTGGTGGGTCCTGTGCAGGCGACCGATCCTCACTATTACTCCTATCTCAAATGTTGCTCGTATTTCAAAGCAAAAATCGCTCGCTTGACAACTCCTATCTCAAAAATCTCGTATGTTAGGGCACTTGTATCTCGAGGTATCACTGTATGTTATATATTATTTTATATATATATTATATATATAATATGCATGTTATTTTTATTTATTTTTTATATATATTACTTTTATATATAAATATATTTTATTGATGTTTTACAGAGAGGAAGGGAGAGGGATAGAGAGCTAGAAACATAGATGAGAGAGAAACATTGACCAGCCGCCTCCCGCACACCCCCACTGGGGATGTGCCCGCAACCAAGGTACATGCCCTTGACCGGAATCGAACCTGGGACCTTTCAGTCCGCAGGCCGACGCTCTATTCACTGAGCCAAACCGGTTTTGGCCAGTGATTGTATTTCATCTGCCCTCCCAGGAGTTTGCGAGGAACATACAAAGTTGAGCACTGTTAGCAGCTTCAGGTTCTGTTTCTGGTACTTTATTCCCTCAGCGGGACATCACCAGTGGACTGTCCATCATTTTCAGGGCTTCTTAAACAATGCAGCGGTTTGTACAAAGACTGAGGATGCATTTAGGGCACTGACTGTCTCTAGACCATCCGATGAGGCCAAGTAAGCCGCCGTTTGACACCCAAGGTGGTTTTCTTTGTAGATCTCGCCGCCCAACGAGAATGTCATCATCAATAACCCTTCCCGGCCGTGGTGGGAGCGATACCAGCCCATCAGCTACAAGTTATGCACGCGATCAGGAAGCGAAGAGGAATTCAGAGACATGGTGACCCGGTGCAACAACGTTGGCGTAAGTGGCTGTTTTCTTTAAAACATCTGTGTCCTGGCAATGATGCGGTGAAGGCCTGGGGGAGGGGGTGCACGAGGAGGGGGTGAAGGGGGTTCATGAGGGAATATAGGGTCCATCGGACTGAAGCAGAAGTCGGTCTTCGTGCCCTTTCAGGTGCACATCTACGTGGATGCCGTGATCAACCACATGTGCGGCAACGGCGTGAGCGCGGGCACCAGCAGCACCTGCGGCAGCTTCTTCAACCCCGGCCGCCGCGACTTCCCCGCCGTGCCCTTCTCCGCCTGGGATTTCAATGACGGCAAATGCAGGTCCCCCAGCGGGGACATCGAGAACTACCACGACGCTTACCAGGTGACGGGAAACACCCCCTGAAGGGAATCAGAGCTCCCGCCATCTGCCTTTACCTGCGGACAGCTCCTTGGTCGCCAATGGAGTGCTTGCTGCCTCAGCATCCTTCAGGCAACAGGGCTCCGAGTCTGATGGGTGAACATAAAACAGCTCAAAGCCATAGGTCCCACCCTTTGTCCAAGTTCTGATCCCCAATTCCAAAGCTCAGCCACTGTACCTCCTTCATGCCCTGTTTTTACACGGGCAATGACCTCAAAGGTAGGTCCAGACCAGCGTGTCCCTGTTCCCAGTGCCAGAGGCGAAGGCGACGCTGTAGAGATGCTGTCAATGAACAAATGAACACCTGGCCACGTGGGTTCTCAGGAGGACGCCAGGTCTTCAGCATCAATCACGAACGTTCTGCCTCCGCAGGTCAGAGACTGTCGGCTGGTCGGTCTCCTTGACCTCGCCCTGGAGAAGGACTACGTGCGCTCCAAGGTGGCCGAGTATCTGAACCACCTGGTGGACATCGGGGTGGCCGGCTTCAGAATCGACGCCTCCAAGCACATGTGGCCCGGAGACATGAAGGCCATTCTGGACCAGCTGCACCCTCTGAACACGACCTGGTTCCCCGAAGGCAGCAGGCCGTTCATCTACCAGGAGGTGCGTGGAGACGTGTGTGCGTGTGCAGTGAGCTTCACTCATCAGAAAATAAGGACATATTTCACTAAAATACAATTTCTGTAGGTGAGGAACCGAATTATCTACACAGAACAGGAATCAGTTATAGAGGAGCGTGTTATTTTAATATATATTTTTTAATTGATTGCAAAGAGGAAGGGCGAGGGAGAGATAGAAACATCAATGAGGAGAATCATCAGTCAGCTGCCTCCTGCACGTCCCCTACTGGGGATCCAACCTGCAATCTGGGCATGTGCCCTGACCGGGAATGGAATTGGGACCTCTGGATTCATAGGTCAACCTGTAACCACTGAGCCACACCAGCCAGGTGAGGAAAAGTGTCTTTTATCCTCCTTTTGTTCAGAGGCCCTTCTTTGTCTAACTCTCCAACTATTTTTTTAAAATATGTTTTTACTGATATTTTACAGAGAGGAAGGGAGAGGGATAGAGAGTCAGAAACATAGATGAGAGAGAGACACTGATCAGCCGCCTCCTGCACGCCCCCTACTGCAGATGTGCCCGCCACCAACGTACATGCCTCCAACTGGAATCGAACCTGGGACCTTTCAGTCCGCAGGCCGACGCTCTATCCACTGAGCCACACCGGTTTCGGGGAACTCTCTAACTCTGGATCAGAAGGGGCTTTAAGGAAGAGCAGAGGTTCCGGTTAGGCTGCCAGCGCCTCTCTGTAATGGACCGTCTCCCATCAGAGACCACAGAGAAGAGGGATCACGGTCAGGCTGTCCTGAGCCAGGCGGTGGGAGGGTGGGTCTTGTCTGTGGCACTGAGAGCTGTGCTCTTTCAGGCACAGTGAGTTACCTCCTCGTGTTACAGTTTCTTCACGGGAGGAGGAGAGAGAGGGGCACAGTGATTCTTGTTGGAGGAAGGTAGATGCGTTATTACGTATCAAGCCCTGAGAGATGCTATCGGCCAGATACTGATTTCTCTATGAGGTTCTGTTTACATGGAAGACTCCAGAAGGTCCGGGTTTGCACAGGACAGCAGGCCGCCTTGTCTAGTCACTTTAAATATCGTAGTAAATACCTTAACAACCAAAATGAGAAGGAGAAGCATCTGGAGCATATCAAGTAACATAAATTGGTTCAGACCACTTAAAATACATTTTTATTGATTTCCAAAAGGCAGGAAGAGGGGGAGATGGAAACATCAATGATGAGAGAGAATCACTGATGGGCTGCCTCCTGCACGCCCCACACTGGGGATGCAGCCCGCCACCTGGGCATGTGTCCTGACCGGGAATCAAACTGTGACCTCCTGGTTGATGCTCAACCACTGAGACATGCCAGGTGGGCTAAAGCCATTTTCTAGACGACGTTCACTGGTTGGTTAAAAGTATAACCTAACATGGCATCTCCCCCTGCATTTCTCCTGACTTGCCTCATTCTTCCAGGTGATCGATCTGGGCGGTGAGCCCATTAAGAGCAGTGACTACTTCGACAACGGCCGCGTGACCGAGTTCAAGTACGGAGCCAAACTGGGCACCGTGCTGCGCAAGTGGCACGGGGAGAAGATGGCGTATCTGAGGTGCGTGCCACATGCCTGGGTCCTGGAATCACTTTGCAGACTTATCACACATTGCATTATCCCGACAGGCATTACCCCATGAAGATCTATGTAGGCCCTTGCGGGGATTCAGGTACCAATAAATCGGGTGCTAGCTCCCCGGATGGGAATGGATCATCTTGATTATTGAGAATGTTAGTACAGTGGTACCTCGAGATACGAGTGCCCTAACATACAAGATTTTTGAGATACAAGCCGTCGAGCGAGCGATTTTTGCTTTGAAATACAAGCAACATTTGAGATAGGAGTCATCGCGCGGATCGGTCGGCTGCACACGACCCACCAGTTTACCGCGACTCAAGGGTCTCATAGTTTCCCGCACCTCAAGGTTACGGAACGAATTAAACTTGTATCTTGAGGTACCACTGTACCAGGAAGTATGTCTAGAAACCCATCACCTGGGGGTTCTCATCGATGGCTCACGTGACTCCCCTAAGCTGGCTGTCTGCATGGACCTGGGAAGTCCAGGTTATGAGAATGGTCTGTCGTTGAGAAAGTCCCCACCATGTGGCCACGCTGTGGCATTCACGAGCATCCTACCAAATGAGTTCACATTTTCAAATGCCTGTGCTATTAATGCAAACACAGAAACCTTCTTTTAAACTGCTTGCCATCCTGCATGAGATGGATGTTGATCCTTCTGAAGTCCATCTCAATTATAATCCCCTAAACCTTCCAAAGGGACGGTTGTAATTACAGAAATACCTGTAACGTGAATGTACTACAAGTGATTTGTGCGCATATACACACACGGAATGTATTCATAGATAACAGAGCTGTATCTATAGAATACAGGGGCAGGCAAAAGTAGGCTTATGCTTGTGAGTTTATTCCTCTGTTATTTATATATTAGCTGTTGTATTATTTACTTGTTTTATTTCTTTTTTTTAAAAATATATTTTATTGATTTTTTACAGAGAAAAAGGGAGAGAGATAGAAAGTCAGAAACATGGATGAGAGAGAGACATCGATCAGCCGCCTCCTGCACGCCCCACTGTAGAGATGTGCCCACAAGCAAGGTACATGCCCCCAACCCGGATTGAACCCGGGACCATTCAGTCCGCAAGCCGATGCTCTATCCACTGAGCCAAACTGGTCTCGGCTACTTGTTTTATTTCTATATGAACAGCTGGAACCTTATTCTTACCCACCCTGTAAATGAAAACCTTACAGAAAAATTGTTTCCATTAGAGAATGCCATTATATACTGATAGAAACACGCATGTAAGTTACTCTGTGGTGTGTGTGTGTGCACACAGGAACTGGGGAGAAGGCTGGGGCTTCATGCCTTCCGACAGAGCGCTCGTGTTTGTGGACAACCACGACAACCAGCGGGGACACGGCGCTGGAGGCTCGTCCATCCTCACCTTCTGGGACCCCAGGTGGGAACCGAGTTCTCCGTCTGCTCTCCCCCTGCCTTTTAACACCCCGAAAACACCGCTCCCTGTGACGATGGCATCTCTGTGTAACTTCCAGGCTCTACAAAATGGGCGTGGCCTTTATGCTCGCCCATCCGTATGGGTTCACCCGGGTCATGTCGAGCTTCCGGTGGCCACGGTATTTCGTGAATGGGAAAGTAAGTGTTGGTGTCACGCATACCTTTCTCTCAAGAAGAGGAAGGCAGCTTTGTTCTAGATTTACCTGATGCTGTTCCATTTATTGTTTGTTTATCGACTCTTTAAGTGGAAGCTGAGGCAGGTCTCTGTTAGCAATGTAGTGGATATTAAAACACTAAAATTCAGGGTCTCTGTTGTTAAACGGTATGGAAGCTATTTCTAAAATATGAGAAATGTATCTTCTTACTTCCCCTGAACATGTGAACAAAAGGATACAGTGAGTATACTAGCTGGCTGGTATGTGGATTACAAATGAAAACTTGTAAAGAACTTAAAATAGCACCTGTTCATAGTTTAAGCAATATAAATACTGGTGAAATACTCTTAAAAAATTGTATGGAAGGCAAAAAATATATAGCTGAATTGAGGTTAATAGGCAAAGAATTTTATAAGAAGGATCAAATATATATTAAAGAACAGAAATGTGCCGAGTATACTGGGAAAGATCCAGATGAGAAAAAATCTGGTAAATTTACTCATCTGTGTGAATTTTTTTAAAATATATTTTTATGTATTTCAGAGAGGAAGGGAGAGGGAGACAGAAATATCAGTGAGGAAAGAGAATCCTTGATCAGCTGCCCCTTCATGCCCCTTACTAGGGATCAAGCCTGTAACCCTGGCATGAGCCCTGATTGAAATTGAACCGTGACCTCCGGGTTCATAGATTGAATGCTCAACCATTAAGCTACACCAGCCAGGCTTTAAAAATTTTACCTTTTTTGATCCAACAAACATAAACGAGGCATCATTCTTAACCATGGAGACACAGCAGTGGACAAAACATATAACAAGTCCCGCCTTCGTAGCACTTACATCATAGTAATGACTTCCATGATCATGAGAGTAGATCCAAGGTCCTTAATTTACTAGACTTTTCTTAATTATTGGATCTTCTCTTACTAGAATATAAATTGCATGAAGGGAGGAATTCGTTGGCCTGTGTCCATAGTGCCTGGCATATGTTAGATATTTAATAAATATTTGTTGAATAAATAAATGAACTGTTCATACAAAAAAAAATTAACCTTTAAAACATGGCACTAGAGAATGAGAATTCGGAGGGAAGGCGATGAGGACTTGGTGAAGGGCTGACGGCTATTGAAGGAGTTGGATTCTACGTGAAGACACTCTAGAGACAAACAGGAGGGACTGGGTTTGGCAGAGTGGAGAAGGAAGAGGCAACACTAACATTTAAAATCTGAGCATGTTTTCTTTTTTTTTGCTCATGAAGGATATTAATGACTGGGTTGGGCCACCAAATATTAATGGAGTAATCAAAGAAGTCACTATTAACCCGGACACCACCTGCGGCAATGACTGGGTCTGTGAGCATCGCTGGCGCCAGATCAGGTGGGGCCCTCATTCAGAGATCTGCTGCTGATGAACTTGCTTAGCGCTTTCTGTCAGACTGTAGGAGTATCATAGCGACCCTGCCGTGTTTTGCTTTCAGGAACATGGTCATGTTCCGTAATGTGGTTGACGGTGAACCTTTTACCAACTGGTGGGACAACGGGAGCAACCAGGTGGCTTTTGGAAGAGGAAACAAAGGATTCATCATCTTTAACAATGATGACTGGTGAGTAGGTAGCCATGAGAAATTGTATTGTACACACGTGTTCCGGGTTTATTCTTTTCTCTTGCTGCTCAGTTACTTCTTTAATATCAGAAAACTCTATAGTCAGATGATTGCAATCATAGAGATGGGAAATGAGCCAGGAGAGAGAAGGATGGTTCCCATTTATTTGATCTTTTTGGTCTCCTCTTGATGAGGGCTCTTTGTTCTCAGGAGACAGGTGTCGGTGCACCTTGTATGTCATGTGCAGGCTTGCTCTGTACGCGCATCTCTACCCATGTTAGTGCGCAGGTTGTAAAGTCACCAGATGAACATGTCGCTTTACCCCCTTTTATGTAAATGATGGACGATGACTGCCCGGCACTGAAATTCCTTTCTCTAGCTCTTTTCCTCGACTAGTCTCCTATCTGGTTCTCTGGTCCTTTTCCTCACTTCCGGCTCTCCTTGCCAACTGCTTTTCAAAGCATGCATATACCAAATATGTATCATATGGTCTGCGATTCCCCCGAAGAGAGATAAGAGCCTGGCTTAGACCTTTTAGAAGCTGCTGCAATGTCTTCATCCAAGGGCAACTTCTATTTACGCTCAGTTCCTTCCAGCCTAAGTTACATTCCACACACTAGAAGAGCCCCGTATACCTCTGCCTGTGGCTGGTCCTTTAGCTTGTCTTTTGTGGAGGGGAGAAGCAAAATAAATGTGTGCAACGGCTCTCTACTTAAAGCCATGTACTCCCTCAGAGAAGTGTTAGATCATTTTTATCTCCAATCCAAGTTCATTTTGGCCTCTTAAAAAAAAAAAAGAGAGAGAGAAATATTTTTGGAAAACATAATCAAATTAAAGTTTTTGAAAGTAATTTGTATTTCTTTAAGTCCAGATGAGGACATATTTTAAATATTTGTGAAGTACTTTCCAAAATATGTATTTTTGTTGATTTCAGAGAGATAGGGAGAGGGAGAGAGAAAGAAACATCAATGGTGAGAATTACTAATCTGCTTCCTCACACACCCCTTACTGGAGATTGAGTCTGAAACGGGGCATGTGCCCTGACCAAGAATCGAACCTTGACCTCCTGGTTCATAGATCAATGCTCAATCACTGAGCCACACTTGCCAGGACTTCAAGAAGTACTTTTACCCAAGACACCCCATGCAACTCAAATCTGCACCAATAGTCCTCGACTTCTTCATGTTTGGCAGTATTTCCGGTTGACCAGGAAGCTGCTGTCTCCTAGAAAATTACTTCCGTTCCTGAGAAAATTCATCCCCCAGAGAGGTCTCCGTGTTGGAGTCTTCTTCCTGAGACCTGACCGTGTGGTGTCCGTGGCTTTGAAGGGCAGCCGCTCATTTCAGAGATCACCTGGGTCTTTGCTTTTCATTGCACTGAACTCAAGTTAAATCTTCACGTTTCTGTTACAGGCCATTATCTTCCTATTTGCAAACGGGTCTTCCTGCTGGCACCTACTGCGATGTTATTTCCGGAGATAAAATTGGTGACAAGTGTACAGGAATCAAAGTCTACGTCTCTGCTGACGGCAAAGCTCACTTCTCTATCAGTAACAATGCCGAGGACCCATTTATTGCAATTCATGTGGAATCTAAGTTAAAAGTTTCGAATTAAATACATATGACCCCAGAGAAATAACCACATGTATTTCTTCTTTTTTACATATATAAATTCTTGTCACTCATTAATTTTTTTTGTAAAAGCTGTAAGTAACCAACTTGAAATCTAAGAAAAACATAGACACTCACATAATTATACAATTATAAAATAATTACAATCAACAGTTTTATTTTAGAATACTCATATTAGCCTATTTATCTGGGTTGGGGGTCTAAGTGAAAATGATAAAGGGATTGAAAAAATAAAATAAAATAAACACCCCAAAAACTCATAGACTCAGACAACAGTATGTGATTACCAGAGAGAAAGGAGGGTACAGTAGAGGGTAAAGGGGTATAACTGGTGATGGAAGGAGATTTGATTTTCAGTGGTGAACACATAATTCAGTATACAGAGGATGTATTATAGAAGTGTACATCTAAAACCTATATAATTTTATTAACCAACTAGAGGCCCGATGCACGAAGATTCGTGCAAGAATGGGCCTTCCTTCCCCTGGCTGCCCACATGGCCTTCGCTCCAGACCAGAGCACCCTTTCTGCGTTCCCACGCTGCCCAGAGGCCCAGAGCAGCTGGGGTGGTATAGAATGCATGCATTGTCACCATGGTCACTTGGTGCCTGCATATGCAAATTAACCCACCATCTTTGTTGGGTTAATTTGCATACTCCTGATTGGTTGGTGGGCAGAGCAAAGGTACGGTCAATTTGCACCTTCCTCTTTTGTTAGTGTATATGGCACCCCAATAAATTCAGTAAACACTAAAAAGAAATTTCTAAAAACCCAGACAGGCATCTTGATGAATTCCTTTGTTGACAGTAATGCTCGCTGTCCAGCAACGGTTCATTGGTGTATGCTTGTATTTATTTCTCCCCTACAGCGTTTCTGGCAGTTAGGGATAGCATATTTAATGATGAGCCCTGTAAAAACTCATAACATTTGGGTGCTTTAACCATATGCAAGCCCCTTTGCAGTTAATAATTTAAAAAAATAAACGAAGTGTGCAATCTGTAATTCTTAGTTATTCTGAGCCCACAGGAATCTCTGCCTCTACAATCTCTCCCCCTTTCCATTCTCTTCCCAATGGCTTTGACCTGATGTTGCCGGGCTTTCTCTTCTGCTTCAGCCCCCAGTGTGGATGGACTTTACTCAGGGCTTTCTTTTTCTTTTAATATATTTTATTGATTTTTCACAGAGAGGAAGGGAGAGGGAGAGAAAGTTAGAAACATCGATGAGAGAGAGACATTGATCAGCCGCCTCCTGCACACCCCACAGTGGGGATGTGCCTGCAAGCAAAGCACATGCCCCAGACTGGAATCGAACCTGGGACCTTTCAGTCTGCAAGCTGATGCTCTATCCACTGAGCCAAACCAGTCTCGGCTACTCAGGGCTTTCTTAACACTAGGTGCTCATTTCTCTCCTGCTTCTCCAGCTATTCCTTCTCCTCGACCTTGACTTTAAATGTTAAGGCTCTCATCTAGGTCTTTTTATAGCTCTCAGTTATTTTTCTTAAGAAAAACGTGTGAGGAGATAGAAGCCCCAACTCTGAAACCCTCTTCTTTTACCTACAAATCTACCCCTCGCCCTGATACATGCCTCCTGCTCCTTCTACCACTTGAGTTAATGATACCTTGCCATTCCGGTTTTATCGTTCTGAGGACTTGGTTTCATAGATTGTTTTTCTCTTCTGATTTCACAGTCTTTCCCATTTTGCTAGATTTAGTCTCTTCATACGACACGTTGTAGAGTCTTCCAGACAAAAAATCCACGACTCCCATTTATTTTCTCTCTTTCCTAGTCATTTTTTGGGGTGTGGTTTCATCACCAAGTGGTTTGAACCAGTCATTTTTCATCTCTTGACTGTCCGGTTTCTAGTATCATCACTTCATTGACTCTTCTCTCATCCACATCATCAAAAACATTTACACGATGAATCCAATGTCCATCTCTGCCATTGTCTTCTGTCACTTTGCCCCAATTTCCAAAAGGCTGAGCCACACTGCTTCATCTGTCTCCCACTTTTCCTTCTCTCCCGCTGCCTGCTCCTTTCACACATTTTTATGGGCTCACCTTCCGTTGGACCGAAGGCTCCCACAGAGGTGTATTTGTACCGTTTTACCTTCTCAGAGTCAGGGAGACCTGAGTCTCAGGGCAGTGTTTGGCACATATTATGGAACACTCAATGCTTATTGTAAAATAAATTGAGATCATGAGAGGGAGAAAAGAAAAAGGTATCATTTTTGAGGGCAGAATTATTAGTAAAGATACAGCCTGAGAGCAGAGATCTTCTTTTTATTCTCTCTCCTATTCTTCCCCAGTTTTATTGATTCCTGGCTTCTCAGGTCATAAATGTCATGGGATCTCAATAGAAATGAAAAAGGTATTTGACACAATTCAACAACCTTTCATGGTAAAAACTCTCAGTAAATTTGATATAGAAGGAATAGAAGGAATGTGTCTCAGAATAGTAAAGGTCATTATGACAAGCCCGCAGCTAACATTATATTTAATGGCGAAAAGCTAAAAGTTCCTCCTCTGAGATTAGGATCGAGGTAAGATTCCATTCGCCACTTCTAGTCGCCACAATACTGGGCATTCTAGCAAGATCGATTAGGCAAGACAACGAAAGAAAAGGCACCCAAATCAGAACGGAAGAAGTAAAATTGTCTCTGGTTCCAGATGACATGATCTCATAATAGAAATTCCTAAAGTCTCCACCAAAAAAGTGTTAGAGTTAATAGTAAAATTCAGTATAGGCGGCAAGATACCAAATCAACATGAAAAAGTCATCTGTGTTTCTGTACACTAACAGTGAGCTATCCGAATGAGAAATTAAGAAAGCAATCCAATTCGCTATAGCATAAAATAAAAACGCTAAGGAATAAATTTAACCAAAGAGGTGAAAGATTTATACACTGAAACTGTAAGACACTCATCACAGAGATTGAAGAAGACCCAAGTAAATGGGAAGATATGCGTTCTTGCATTGGAAGAATTAATATTATTAAAAATATCCACACTATCCAAAGTGACTCAGGATTCAAGGCAATCCCTATTAAATCCAGTGACATTGTTCACAGAAATAGAAAAAAAAATCCTAATTCTTTGGAACCAAAAAAGATCTAGAATAGTCAAAGCAAACTTAAGACAGAAAACTGGAGACATCACACTGCCTTGTTTCAAACTCTAACAAAGCTTTTGTGTTCAATAGAAAGCTAGATATAAAGGGGGGCATCTAGATATATTAAATGTAGCATACAATTTGTTCCAGAAACATCACAAGGTTTTAGACGAAATCACTTAAGAACTCCAATAAAAAAAATTCAATACTTTGAAAAAAAAAAAAACCCAGAAGGGAAGTGATATACTAAAATACCTCTAAAGGTCTTTCACAAGAAATTGAACAGATGGGCAAATACAGCCTGTTTGCTTTTTGTCCTTGAACATAAATTCTGGGAAAAGAAAAAAAGGGGGAAGTGTGGCTCAGGGCCACTTACGTAACCTGTTTGTAGGTTGAACTCGGCGTGTTGAAAGGATTTGGGTACAAAGAGCACCACTCACGCTAGAGTAAAAGGTGGTATTTATTATTTCCCTATAATTGCCTATCCGCCAGGACCAACTCACTACCTTCCTCTTCTTTTAAAGGCATTTTCTAGGCAAACAATGCCAATTTCATGATCAACTCAATCCGTGGCCTTTTTTGGGGCACTTCTCAGCACCTCAGTTTCCTCGAGTGTAAACTGAAAATGACAACTATTTCAGTTTGGTGTATTAAGTGAGAAACCTTGCATATAACATACTAACCGCTGTTGCTGGTTACATGCATACTTCATTTCCTCAGTCAAGATGTGTGTCTTACCCTAATGGTGAGGGCCAGCAATTCAATCTTTCTCCTAAAATCGAACTGAAAGAAGAAAAAGAACCACAAAGTCTTGGAACTGGAGCAGAAGGCAGCATTCTACTCTAATGTGAAATCTTGCCAGGTTCAACCTGTGTGCCATTTGCTGAAAGTTAACAGAAAACCCCGCTTGGCCAATGACAGTGGTGTTCAGTGGTTAGAGCGCCGGCCTGTGCACGGAAGGGTCACAGGTACAACTCCTGGTCAAGGGGCATGCACCTGGGTTGCAGGTTTGATCCCCTAACCCCAGTCTGGGCAGGTTCCTTGAGCCTCTCTCACACTGATGTTTCTTTCTCTCAAATCAATAAAAACATGTCCTTGGGTGAGAATTAAAAAAAGAAAGAAGAATATTCCTCTTGGCTTCAGTGCTTCCAATCCAGTTCTAGCTCCTAGGATCGAATTCTGTTTGAGGTCTAGGGATGCCACCTCAGAAATGTCAGTCTCAGCTTTGGATGTTCTGATCTTATCCGTGGTCTGGGGCCACAAGTAAGAAAGATGAGGTGCGTTCCAATGAGAACGAGCATTAATCAACCCGAGGTGTCCTTACCAAGCGGACAAGCACTTGCTGCGGTGCTCTGAAACATGTTTAGTATAAAGTCCAGCGGTACCTTGAGATACGAGTGCCCTAACATACGAGATTTTTGAGATACGAGCCGTCGAGCAAGTGATTTTTGCTTTGAAATACGAGCAACAGTTGAGATAGGAGTCATCGCACGATCGGCCGGCTAAATACGACCCACCAGTTTACTGTGACTCGAGTGTCTCATAGTTTCCCACGCCTTAAGGTTACGGAACGAATTAAACTCGTGTCTCGAGGAACCGCTGTATAGAGGGGAAAACAAGACAGAACTGTAGAACACAGTAAACAGAACACAGAGGGAAGTGCAGTTATGCAAAGTACGCATGGTCAGTGTTTGCTTTAAAGCAGGCGGTCTGAGAGGCCTGAGAACCATGTGTGGGAAGGGAAGGAAGGTCTCCTAGGGACCAGGAGGGTGTGTAGGGAAGAGGAGGAGGGAGGGGAGCCCGGAAGAATGCTAGTGATGATGACCGAGGCACAGGGGCTGAAGGTGACTCCGTGGACGGGAGCGCCGATGGAGGGGCAGTGAGGCTGCCGGGGTGTGTGGACGCTACTGGAAGGGAGGTGCAGAGGCAGGATGCACCCAGGAAAATCCATTTTCTGCTGAGACCCTTCTATTCGGTGGGTGCATGGACCCCAGTGAGGGCGTTCCTGTACAGAAAGGATGCTATTCCCTATGGGAGATAATCAGGTGTGACCACGGGGAGGTGCTAGGGACTATCATTCCTGCCCTGTTTCCCAGAAAGTAAGACATCCCCCGAAAATAAGACCTACTTCCAGTGTTGCCTCTCACTGCAATATAAGGCAACCCCCCCAAAATAAGACCTCCCCAATCATAAGGCCTCCCCCGAACATCAGGCCTCCCCGGAATAGCAGACCCCCGAAGCTACCCTCATGCGTCTGACTCCTGATGTAAAGAGACCTCGCCCTGCCTGAACAGCTCCGGCTGCGCTGCGGCCCATCAGGGAGCTGGTTGGTGATGACAACGACTACCCTACCTTATACAGGTCATACGTTTCCTTTTTTTTTTGTTCAACAATAAATGTGTATCGTATTCTTCATGGAAAAACAAGACATCACCTGAAAATAAAACCTAGCACATCTTTGGGAGCAAACATTAACAGAAGACACTGTCTTATTTTCGGGGAAACAGGGTATGTTGCTCTTAGGACAGAGTTAGTTAACGACGTGTTAGCGCACATGCCCTTTATGGTTTTCTTTCCTCCTCTCCCCCCTCCACCCCCTCGCTGTGTGGCTGCAATGGCGCTCATTCCACTGGGGTCCCCTAAGTACACCGGGCTGCCAATCTTCCCCTCAGTTCCCAGGGCCGGTCTGGTCCTGCCAGTCCCCGCGCCAGGCTCCTATTGTCACATTGAAATGAGTGATTGGGAATGACAACTCGCTTCCGCTCCCTATTTTTATATAATTGGGGGTGGAAATAATGGAACTGCCCCTTGATTTAACTGTCAGTCAAGTGACAACACAGCCCAGGATGAGATTAAACAAAGCGCCTCAATCTGCCAGCCGCTGAGGGTTTTAGTCATACCGCGGGCTCCGTGGGAGGAAGTTCAGATATAAAATGTTTTCCTATATCACAATGAGTACTCATGCATTTTAAAATTAAACTATGGAATTATGTCCTTCAAAACTCTCTTTCACTGAAGGTAGACTTTTACCATTTTCATGGGAGAGTAAAAGCATTGTTTGGTACAAAGCATTGTCTGCCTTTTATTCCAAAAGGTACCGATGAAGACATTGGTATCCAGGCCATGAAACAGCTAAGAGAAAGAAAGAAAAAGCCTTAACTGCTTTGGCTCAGTGGATAGAGCGTCGGCCTGCAGACTGAAGGTCCCAAGTTGGATTCCGGTCAAGGGCATGTACCTTGGTTGCGGGTTTATAAATCAATAAAATATAACAGAAAGAAAATTATATCTCAGTAAAACGTTTTCTGAGAAAGAAAATGTTGTTGGCAAAACACAGTCTTGGAGATATTTCTTGTAGAGGTACTATATGAAAACATCTATAGCAGTATAACAGTGTGCAGGCTAGAGACCTCCCAATATACATAACATAATTTCTGGCGTATAAGACAACTTTTTAACCCGGGAAAATCTTCTCAAAAGTCAGGGGTTGTCTTATATGCCCAGTTGTCTTATATGCAGGAAAATACAGGTGATACCCTTTTTTTCTGGGTCCTGGGGTCAAACTAGTTGAAAAGGCAAACAGAAGAATAATGAAGGTAGAAAGCAAAGTATTGCCTTTGCTAAAAAGCCTATCCAGGAAGATACAGTCTGTGCCAACAGGCACGTGGCATTCCTAATGGCGAGTCTAAGAATCCGACTTTCCCCCTCAGCGGCCTAAACTGGGGCAGGGCTCCCCTGGACGGGGGCAGAGACGCTGTAGGAAAAAGAAAAAATAAAATAAAATAAGAGAAAAGAAAAGAAAAGAAAAGAAAAGAAAAAAGCTCGATAGCTTTGCCAACAACAAGTCCCGGCCAGCAGGAGGAGGAGGTGCAGGGCTGCCTGCCCCCCATCTTTCCTTCCACACTCACCACAAAGCACGCCCCCCCCCCCCTCCACGGACCCTCATCCCCAGCAGCAGGGAGAACTGTCCGCACTGTTCAGTCATCAGGCCGGGCTGGCTTCCTGAGGGCTCGTGGGGTTGTTTCTAATGGACTCACGGTAGTACCTGGCCCTCTCCCCCCCGCCCTCCCAGACCCCACTCCACCCGCAGATCTACGATTCTCCCGGGATTGACTTGTCTTAGTTTCAGGTTCTTGGTAGGTTAGCAATACAGTTAGGACAGTATCTAAATCAGCGGTTCTCAACCTGTGGGTCACGACCCCTTGGGGGGGGTCGAACGACCCTTTCACAGGGGTCCCTAAGACCATGGGAAAATGCAGATATTTACATCACGATGCATCACAGTAGAGAAATCTCATGGTTGGGGGTCACCACCACAGGAGGAACTGTATGCAAGGGTCGCGGCCTTAGGAAGGTGGAGAACCACTGCTCTAAATGCATGGCTGCTTAGATGTTGAAATATGCCTTCATTCAATACTGTGATCATTACTGACATCGGCAAACTTATCTGAACCCAAAGCCTTCCACAATGAGCTGCTTTCTGTGACAAAACCTATGCTTTCCGAAATGTGCTCTTCTGAGGTCCCGGGGGAAAGGAAGCCACATCGGGAAAGATGTCGCTGGGAAACAGGTCGCTCCGGGTCTCCCTCAGGAGCTCTCTGGGCGACAGTGCACCGCGCGAGTGAAAGGGCACAGACCTGACACCCGGTCCGACTTGGGGCCCTTGTCTGATCTGGGTCCTCCTGGAATAGAGGCGTTGGAATTACCTTTCTGTTTAGCGTCTTATTGTCGCTGATGCTCTTCGGGTGTCTGTATTCTTAATATCTGTTAACCTTGCAATAAATGTCAAGCTGAAATTAAAGAGGGACGCTGGGACTTGGCTAGAGAAGAATCCTTTTTGAGATACAAAGTGAGGCAAATGGAACCTCGCTTTCCTAGCGGGCCGTTCGGTAAGCACGGGCGTCTCTGACCGTGGGCTCCTGCTTCTCTCAGTGCCAGTCCCCTCTGTAATTTCATCGGCCTGGATATTTCTTGTCTTTTTTTAAAGTATGTTTTTATTAATATTTTACAGAGAGGAAGGGAGAAGGATAGAGTTAGAAACATCAATCAGCTGCCTCCTGCACGCCCCCCACTGGGATGTGCCCGCAACCAAGGTACATGCCCTTGACCGGAATCGAACCTGGGACCTTTCAGTCCATAGGCCAATGCTCTATCCACTGAGTCAAACAGTTTTGGTGGATATTTCTTTTTCTCTCTCCCCTTTTCTGACAAATGTTATACTGCTCGAGATTTGCCCTGCCCTTCCAATAGAGTGAACAGCCACACCCCATCTTGCGGCACTTCTTTCCATTGTGCTGCGCAGACAAAGGTGGGGGACCCCTGTGGGCTGGGCTTCTGGGAAAGGAGATCCTGGTGTGTGGGAAGAGGAAACGACCTTATCTCTGAAATGGCCTTTTAAAAAATATATTTTTATTGATTTCAGAGAGGAAGGAGAGGGAGCTCGAGAGTCAAATATCAGTGATTAGAGAGAATCACTGATCAGCTGCCTCCTGCACGCCCCCAATGGGGATTGAACCTGCAACCTGGGCATGAGCCCTGATGGGAATCGAAGGATGATCGGGTTTCACAGGTTGATGCTCAACCGCTGAGCCACGCCAGCTGGGCTGAAATGCCCTTTGCAGTGTGTCCCTGGCTAAGGCTTCCCTATAACCATAGATCCTAGACTCTATGAGGCAAGACAGCCATCTTCAGCTCTGATTTTGAAATGGAGACGTGTTATACCTCGTGTCTTATATAATGGAGGCACCCTGCGGACCTAACTTAGAGACCCAGCTTATCCGGAGCCAGACACTCCTGTTCATTCAGGATTGAGGGCCCTGAGGCTGCTGCTGATACCACAGGCCTTTCCCGACTTTCTCTGAACTCTTGATTGATTGACAGCATCCTTGAAACCGTGAACAGAAGGTTGATGCGGGATGAGGTGTCTGCTTCACTGAGGGTGAGCTGGCAGTCTGTGCTAGTTATTCCCTGGAGAGAATACAACGTCCTCTCTGCACCATGGAGGGGACTATAACCCAACGAGCTTCAGTGACGCGTCATCCGCTTTCCAGCTCATTCTGAAACGATGTGAGAGACAGGCAGAGGTACCACATGACAAGAAATGATCTGTAAGCAGGAACGGAGTTTAAAGAAAAAGTCTACTGAGGCAATCTACACCAAACCAGCCCTCACAGCTCACAGGGCCTCTCACGCTAAACACACACGCCACATGTTAGGAGGAGTAAGAGATCTACTCAAAATTGGAGTAAGATGCCGAAACTGGTTTGGCTCAGTGGACAGAGCGTCGGCCTGCGGACTGAAGGGTCCCAGGTTCGATTCCATGCTTTGGTTTCGGCCACATCCCCAGTAGAGGGTGTGCAGGAGGCAGCTGATTGATGTCTCTCTCTCATCGATGTTTCTAACTAAGTCTCTATCCCTCTCCCTTCCTCTCTGTAAAAAATCAATAAAATATATTTTTAAAAAATTAGAGTAAGAATCAGCAAGGAAAGTACCTGCGGCCATGTGAAGTAATTATTCAACAAGGGAAGTAGAGTGAACGAGAGAGGAACATAAAACTCCAGCAACACAAAATCAATAGCGTTCTTCAAAATTACCCCAAATCATTGGAAAAAGTAATTTAAGAAATATAATTTACAATAAACCACAAAAGTAAAGGTTCCTAAGAATAAACCTAGCAGAATTATAAATAGACACTATAAAAATAATCCTAAATATTTTTAGGACATGGAAGAATGAAAATGGAAATATATTTATACACGCGAGTGAGATTCTTGAAATGAAAACTGTGATAACTGAAATAAGAATTCCGTAAGAATGTTGGCATGTAAAATTGAGGAAATCTTCCAGAAAATAGAGGGGAAAGACAAGAGAGAGAAAATAAGGAGATAAGAATATGATTCCAGGAATTCCAACATCTAATTTTGATGATTTAAAAAAATATATATTTTATTGATTTTTCACAGAGAGGAAGGGAGAGGAATAGAAAGTCAGAAACATCCATGAGAGAGAGACATTGATTAGCCGCCTCCTGCACGCCCCCTACTGGAGATATGCCCACAAGCAAGGTACATGCCCCTGACCGGAATCAAACCTGGGACCTTTCAGTCCACAGGCCGATGCTCTATCCACTGAGCCAAACCGGTCTCGGCTAATTTTGATGATTTTTGAAGAGGCTCTCAGGGAAACAGAAAAATGGCAGGCCTGAGCTCACAGATATGGGTGTGGAGACCCATTATTGATATGCTGGATATGATGAGCAGCATTAATATTTCAGAAAAAGGGAAGGAAAAGAGGCATGGCTAAACACTTCCATAGGAAGAGAAGGACTTGTTCTCAGTTCCTGGATCAAAACACTATCAGCACGAGAAGGAAAAACATTTCTAAAGATGTTTTTAAAGAAAAGAATCAGGGAAAAACAAAAAACAGATATAGAGGCAAAGAAGCAATGAACAGACTGTCATACTGCAGTGTGTGTGTGTGTGTGTGTGTGTGTGTGTGTGTGTGTGTGTATGTAGTGGGGTGGGGAGTAAGAGATCAACCGAAGGACTTGTATGCATGTATATAAGCATCACCAATGGACACAGTACACTGGGGGAGGGGTGGTGGTGGCAGATGAGGGCCTGTACTGGGGGGAGGGAAGACTGGGGGAGGCCAGTAGGGGGAAAAAAAAGGAGACATATGTACTACTATCTGTAATACTTTAAACAATAAATAAATAAAAAAAGTTGAGCACCTGAGAGCCAACGGCAGGCAGTGAATGGCGGGCGGACTGATCCAGATTCTGCCTGCACCACTGATCTGCTAAGGACCCCAAGACAAACGACTTGAGCTCCCGGGACCTCCGTGTCCTCCCCTGTCCGCAGGGACAGTGTCACCCACTGATAAGCTTGCCAAGAGGAACCAGAGGCCAGCGTATACCTGAGTGCGGAGGAAGGGCTAAACTCGCGTTCGCTGTTATTAAAAAGCCCATGACCAGCGTCACGGGGAGGAGCACAGGTGAGCAATATCAGGAACATCTCGGGGCAACGGTTTCCAACTGAGAAATTTCAGGGCAGCCACGCTCACAGCCATAATTTGTGGGGAAGAGTCCATGTGTGTCCCTAAAAATAGTGACTCCCCTGCACCTCTCCTTTTTCTTGAGCCCCGATGAGTCAGTAAATGCAGGTGGAGGAAGGTAAGGTTTCTGAGACAGAGAATCCCCTACAGCAGAGATGGGAATGGGCCTCGGAATATAACGATCAAGTCCAAGGACAGAAGGACCCCAGAGGCTGGGAGAGCCAGGAAATATTAGACGAAGACACAAGTAGGATTTGCAAGAAAAGTCGTGGGAAAATAAAGCTGATGTATTGGCTGAGGGGCGTGACCCCGGGAGAGTTTGAGGAAAAGGCACTCAGGTGCAGGTCTGGGGAGCGGATCGTGTTTAAATGCCAGGCAAATACACAGAATTAACATATAACTGTCAGAAGGGGAAGACCACCGTGGAAGGCGATGCACTGTATGATGGTTGGCTCAGGATGAGAAATGCTGTGCAGATGTAATAGTAAAAGCAGTAGATTCAGATTTAACTAATAAAGCCTTGTCGGGAGCAGGGAAACAGAACATGCGCAGAGTGGAGGATGAGTTACAGTGCTCATTGCTGCCTTCTATATTTGGAAGGCCGTGCATAATATCTACAGTGGGCGCGGGCGGTTAGAATAGATTTCGCCTATAAAAAACCCCAGGAGAATCCTTATTTTCCAGTGGATGTTTATTTTTAGATATGGAAGGTCACCTGAACGAGAGTGCCAAAGTCAGTGCTAGATTCAAACCTTTAGAGAGTCATTAATTACTAAAATCCATATGGAGCCCACATTCCATAATAAAATAATTTTACAGAACAAAATCCTAGCCCTGGCCGGTATGGCTCAGTGGGTTAGAACCTCGTCTCATACAAAGAAAGGTTGCAGGTTTGATTATCGGTCAACAACCAATCGGTGTTTCTATCTCTCCCCCTTCTTCTCTTTCTGCGATCAATGAAAAACATGTCCTTGAGTGAGGATAAAAATAAAAAATCCTAAATTACACACAAATGCCAGAAACTCTAATTCTGAGCGTTGCGTTATGATATTTTTTAAAATATATTTTATTGATTTTCTAAAGAGAGGAAGGGAGAGGGATATAGAGTTAGAAACATTAATGAGAGAGAAACATCTATCAGCCGCCTCCTGCACGCCCCCTACTGGGGATGTGCCCGCAACCAGGATACATGCCCTTGACTGGAATCGAACCTGGGACCTTTCAGTCCCCAGACAGACGCTCTATCACTGAGCCAAACCGGTTTCAGCAGAGACAACTGTTCTTTTTCCTAAACCGCCAAATGGTGAAATGATATTTGGAAATAGATTTGAATTATCCTCATAAAGATTTTCATATCCTCCCTTTCTCTCAAGTGTCTCAGATAATACCTCCGATCGCCTTGTCTTTGATGTCCAGGAAGTGCGTGAGCTGATACAGGTCCTGGTCCATCCCCCAAATCAAGAGTTTTTCTGAATCTTGTAGAACCTGAGGCACAAATCCAAGTAAGTGCCAGGAAGTCTGCTGTTTCTGACCTACTGTCTTGCATCAAGTTATTGAAGTCATGTTAGGTTTTGGAAGAGGTTTATGTCTTTGAGCTCATTCTTGGTAGATTATTCAAGTCCAAGCTGCATTTTAATACAGGAACTTGGAACTTTAAAAATAGCACCTAACCCAGCTGGCGTGTCTCAGGGGTTGAGCATCAACCTCTGAACCAGGAGGTCACGGTTCAGTTCCTTGTCAGGGCACAGGCCTGGATTGCGGCTCAATTCCAGTAAGGAGTGTGCAGGAGGCAGCTGATCCATGATTCTCTCTCATTATTGATCTTTCTCTCTCTCTCTCTCCCTTCCTCACTGAAATCAGTAAAAATATATTTAAAAATATATATACTAAGAAAAAGCGATTTATTCTGGGGATACCAGTGGTTCATAGGGTTAAATTGTCACTGGTCCGTGGATGCTCTGTGTGCCACGAGGTCAGGTGTGCCCGGGATCTCATTGCTGCCAAGTTCATGGCTGCATGTCACCCAGAGAAATGCTGACAGACTGCCAATTAGGGTGAGTTTTCCTGTCACCCTGTCCTCAATTTTTATTGTTCAAAGACGAGCACTGTGCCTTATGAGCCCATCTGTTGGGGACAGCAAAGAGGCTCGGGAAATGCATTCAGTTTAATTGGGCGATGGAGCCCGGGCACGGGTCAGGGAGGGCTGCGTTCTCGTCCTTCCAGAGATTTTGGAGGAAAAACCTCACATGAGGAACTGGGAAGGTTTCTAAGGGGAAAATAGCTCAGGCAGCTTGGAAAACTATTTTCCAAAGTTATTATTATTTAACAGAATTTTAAGATATCTATTGAAAGAAACAGGTGATTTGAGAAAAGCTCATGAAAGTAAAACTGCTGTGAGGAGGACAGATCATGAATAGGCCAATGCCCATGTGTATTTAAAGAGACATTAGCCGAGACCGGTTTGGCTCAGTGGATAGAGCATCGGCCTGTGGACTGAAAGGTCTCAGGTTCGATTCTGGTCAAGGGCATGTACCTTGGTTGCCGGCACATCTCTAGTGTGGGGCGTGCAGGAGGCAGCTGATGGATGTCTCTCTCTCATTGATGTTTCTGACTTTCTATCCCTCTCCCTTCCTCTTTGTAAAAAATCAATAAAAATGTATTTTTTAAAGAGACATTAACCCTCCTTCCGCCTCCCCTGCTAGGTGAGCTCTGCTTGTGCTGTTGATTCGCCTCTTCCTCATGCTCAGACATTGAGCACCTTTTCAGGAAGCTGCTGGCCATGCGGATGTCTTCGCTGGAGGTTTATTCAGGTCCTTTGCCCATTTTCCAGTGAGTGTATTAGTATTTCTTATGACACCAAGTTTTAAGAGTCCCTTGTATATCTGTGAGATTTACCCTGACCAGAGAGAAGCCTGCAATCCTGTCTCCCATCCTGCAGGCTGTTTTCCTCTGATGGGCCGCTTCCTGTGCGGAGCAGAAGCTGTTTCTGACTTTGCCGCACCTGTTTCTGGTGTTACAGCCCAAGTGAACCATTGCCGAGGCTGACGGCACGGAGCCTCTTCCTGTTTGGCTGTAGGCTAGTGGTCAGCAAACTCATTAGTCACCGGAGCCAAATACCAACAGGACAATGATTGAAATGTCTTTGGAGAGCTCCATTTTTTAAACTTAAACTTCTTCTAATGCCACTTCTTCAAAATAGACTCGTCTTTTGTGGAAGAGCCACACTCAAGGAACCACAGAGCAGCATGTGGCTCGAGAGCCGTAGTTTGCCGACCACGGCTCTAGGCATTTTGTGGTTTCAGGTCTTGCATGTAAGCTTTGGACCCATTTTGAATTAATTCTGGTGAATTCTGTAACACAGGGGCCCAGCTTCCTTCTTTTCATGTGGATGTCAGGTTTCTGGTCACCGCCATTGGCAAGACTGTCCTCTTCCTGTCGTGTGTTCCTGGCAACCGTGTCCAAGGTAAACTGTACATGTGTGTGCTTCCTTCTGGCTCTTCTCCTCTAGCTCAGTGTCTCTCTGCCTGTTTTTATGGGAGTACCGTTCTATACAGTTTGCTAATGTAGTGAAAACTCAGGACATGTGATGTCTCTACATTTGCTCTTCTTTCTCAAGACTGGTTTGGATATTTGAGATCTTTGTGGTTCCATATCTTACCAATGGGTCAAAAGAGATATAAAGAAATACCTTGAAACAAGTGAAAATGAAAACACAAACATACCAAAACTCAAATGGTGTAGCAAAAGGAATTTGGAGGGAGAAGTATAGCAATCAACAAGTACATTAAAACAAGAAATATCCTAAATAATAAAGAGGTAATATGCAAATTGACCCTCACACCCTCTCAAGATGGCTGCCTATGACCAGGCTCCAGAGGGGTTATGAGGGATGACTGAATGACTGAACAGCAGGCTGTGTGGGGTGACCAGGCCAGCCTGGGGAGGCAGTTAGGGGCGACTAAGTCATCAGAGGGGTCAGATAGGGGTGACCAGGCTAGCAGGAGGGGCAGTTAGGCGTGACCAGGCCAGTAGGGGGGACAGTTAGGGTGATCAGGCAGGCAGGCAGGTGAGCAATTAGGAGCTAGCGATCCAGGACTGTGACAGGGATGTCTGACTACAGGTTGCAGGATTGGGCCTAAATTGGCAGTCAGAAATCCCCCAAGGGCTCCCAGATTGGAGAGGGTGCAGGGTGGGCTGAGGGGGCCTCCCACTGGCCATGCATGAATTTTGTGCACCGGGCCTCTAGTCTCAAATAAACAATATAACTTTACAACTGAGGAACTAGAAAAAGATCAGACTAAGCCCAAAGTAAGGAGGAAGAAAATAATAGAAATCTGAGCAAACATACCTAAAATAAAGAGTAGAAAAACAATATAAATAAATCAATGAAGCTATGAGCTGGTTTTCTGAAACAAAGCAAAATTGACAAACTTTGAACTAGACTAAGAGAAGAAGAGAGAAAACTTAAACGAATAAAAGCATAAATGAAAGAGAAGGCATTACAACTGATACCACAAAATACAAAGAGTCATTAAAGACTGCCATGAACAATTATATGACCACAAGTCGGATAACTTAGAATAAATTAATAAACTTCTAGAAACATAACCAACCAAGGCTGAATCATAGAGAAACAGGAAATCTGAAATTCAGTGGGCAGGTAGACATAGATTCAGGCTTAGTAAGAAAAATCTTTGCCATATCCATGTATTCGGTTTCAATAGATAATGTTAGTTATTTGAGTGTTCAATAGATAAGTGGTAGTTGAGCCATAGTGGAGTTTCCTTTGTATTTGTAGAGTAAATAGAGAGGAGAGAAGAAATGAGAAAAATGAGATGAAAAAAGGGAGTGAAGGCATGGGAAAAGGAGCTAATAATAGGGTAGAAAACGGCTATGCAGGTCAGACCTAGGAGCTCAAATAAGGAAAAGACTCATGTGAGACACAGGTGGAAAGACTGCATAGACAACTGGCTACCTTGACTTTGGGGACGTTGGCAGCATCAGTTTGGTGGCGTACATGGAGACCTCCTATCTGACAATTGTAGGGGGATAAACAGCTTGCAATAACTGTGTTTAGAAATCTAAAGCTTAAATTCCATTAGAATATCAGAGTGGTTTGAAGACAGTACACATAACGTGGGCCTGAAAGAGCTTAAGAGGGTTTTGTAAAAGAAATGTATGATTACAAGGAGATTAATAGAGGTCTGAAAACAATGGGCTTTTTACAGATTTTAATTCAAGTGTATGAATTTTTGATAGTTTGTGTTTTCACAGTACTGTGGCATTTAGATGTCGAGGCTTTGCAGAATTGCTAGCTGAATTGAAATAGATAGCTTAAGCTCTCTGATTTCCATTTAAATGTTCAACAAACCATCACCAGGAAGTAGTTTTGCATGGTCTATAACAACTTTAAGAGTTTTGCAGCTGTGCTAGGAATACATTCAATTATAGTAAATATGACTTTTAAAATTACTTTTTGCTATACCTTCAAGTTGGTGTAGAAGAAGTGGTTTGTCTAGATACAGGATGTGAATATAGGTTTGAACATTTAATATTTAAAAAAATGAATAAAAAATCTCTGGCCCGGCAGATGTGGCTCAGGGGTTGAGCATAGACCTATGAACCAGGAGGTCACAGTTCCATTCCTGGTCAGGGCGTATGCGTATGCCTGGGTTGTGGGCTCGATCCCTAGTAGGGACAATAGGGGTGTGCAGGAGGCAGCTGATCAATGATTCTCTCTCATCATTGATATTTCCCTCCCTCCTTCCCTCCCTCCCTTTCTCCCTCCCTCCTTTTTCTTCTCCCTTGCTCTCTGAAATCAATTAAAAATAAATTAATTAAAAAAACTGCACACATAAAAAATTGCAGCAATTATTTATAACAGATAAAACTTAATGAAAAAGAAAAAGTTGAGTTTTCAGGGTTGACTTTTTTAATTACAGAGCAATATTTTTATTAAGTGGCTGAAAGTTTAATTAGAGTTCTCAATACTATCTATTGAATTCTAGATGATTTCATGTTTAATGTCGGTAACAATATGATTGCAGTAGGAGGGCCGAATCCACAATCATGGTATATTAGAGCAGGGAGATAGGCTGGCTGTCATTTTTTGGTCCAAAACCCGTTTTTCAATGAAGAAATAATTTGAAGAAGTTAAAGGAGACTAGAAGGTACATCTACATGGAATGGCTTGGCGGTGCTGCCATTTTCTGTCAGAACAATGTAGGAAGTTTATGAATACTTTTATTTTTTTAATATAATGCACACATACACACACACACACACATTTATTAATTTCAGAGAGGAAGGGAGGAGAGATAGAAACACCAATGCTGAGAGAGAATCACGGATCGGCTGCCTCCTGCACGCCCCCTACTGGGGATCGAGCCTGCAACCCAGACCTGTGCCCTGTCTGGGAATCAAACTCTGACCGCCTGGTTCATAGGTGGATGGTCTACCCCTGAGCCACGCTGAATGGGCTTGAGTGACTGCTTTTCATTCTAAAAAGTTTTCAATATTCTGCCATGATTGAAAATATTATGTCACTCCCATTCCCTGGAGAGAGTGTGGAGATGAATCTGTAAATACTTAGCTCTGTTAGCTGGTTAAAGTTCTGGTGATAGCAGAAACTCTGCCAATTTCAATAAACCCCTTTCCGCATTGCACAATAGTGTATTTTTTCAGAGAAAAATAACTCAGTGTCTGAAAAATATCTATTTGCTGTGAAAAAAAAAAAAACCCACAAAAAACTTAAAGGATGAGACCCAATAATTTTAGGCTAATTATAGTTATATTTTTTTCACTAGTGTAACTAAAGGGCTCCATGAATTTTGAGACATCCTGGGGCTACCAGCCAGGCTGAAGGAATGAAAAACGTTAATCCAATGATGATTATTGTTACGCTTACCCAGCGTCACAGAAAAAAGGATGCTCAGTGTTCAAGGAGCTAAAAAGGTAAAGAAAGGAAAGCAAATGATAAAATAATAAAATATAACAAATAAGGATTAAAATATTATAAAAATGTATAATTTTCGGCCTATTTTTCTAGCCTTTTACTCTTGTTGACTGCTTCACAATGGTGATCTGGTTGTCCAAACAGTCACTGTAGAAAAGATGAAATCACAGTACTGCCCACGGGGGGGTGGGGGGGATGGGGGAGGATAGAGACAGAACTGGCATCGTTTTCGTTGGTGCTGCTTCCTCTTCCTCTCCCCTTGGTATTTCCCAAGTGAGGGTCCTGAGTCCAGCTAACTGCCCAGCCCACAGATGACGGAGTGATGGAGTTTTAGGACAGGGATGTGCAGTTTCTCTTGCTATCAGCTAGCGTTTTGTCTCAGCACAGCAGGAAGATGGATGTTCTAATTCCCTTATTGTCTAATGGGCGTTCAATACTAATTGTTATTTAAATTGTCCATGTGCAGTAACACTCGGAGTTTCCAGATCAATATTAGATCATATCATAGAATAATTTAATTATCCAGGAGATTAGATGACAGCTTTCTAAATGTAGCACCTGCCTGCATGCTGGGAGAAAAGAAACACACTGACAAGCATTTAAAAATGTTTAAAGTCCTCATCAATGTAGGCCTCCAGCATGAAATGAATCCCGCTGTATTGGGCCTGTTCACCTTTTTTTTTAATAGAAATAAAAATGTTCAAACATAATTTGCATCTTTTAAAAATTGACTTGAGGGGCTGGGGGAGAGAAACTGAGTTTTGTTCCACTGATCTATGCGCTCATTGGTTGATTCCTGCATGTGCCCTGACCAGGGATCAAACCTGCAACCCTGGTGCATCAGGACAACACTCTCACCATCTGTCCTCCGAGGCCGAGGCACACCCTGCATCTATCTGGACACAAGGAGGAGTACAGAGGAAAGAAAGGCCTGAGGTCATACAAAGGAATATCCTTCCCAACTGACCTTGTCAAAATACTTGTGCAGCCGAGACCGGTTTGGCTCAGTGGATAGAGTGTCGGCCTGCGGACTGAAAGGTCCCAGGTTCGATTCCGGTCGGGGGCACATCTCCAGTGTGGGATGTGCAGGAGGCGGCTGATCGATGTCTCTCTCTCATCGATGTTTCTGACTTTCTATCCCTCTCCATTCCTCTCTGTAAAACATCAATAAAATATATTAAAAAAATACTTGTGCAGTTCTGAGCAGAATAGAGGTCCCCTCTCTTCGTCAGGATGCCTTCCTGCTTGAAAAGTGCCATTCTCTGCCATTTCGAGTATTTTCCAATAGTTTGTTTCTGGAACCTGGTGTCTGATGGTCTTTCTACTCGTTTATAGGGTTGTTGAAAGCAAGAGTCAGGACCGAAGGCCATTTCTTTCACAGATGTTTGTGTAGCAAAAGAAAGTGTGTCATATATGGTGGCTGCTTGATGGTTGTTAGTCTAATGGGTAATTAATACTACATGAAGCCCTGACTGGTTTGGCTCAGTGGATAGAGCATCGGCCTATGGACTGAAGGGTCTCGGGTTCAATTCTAGTCAGGGGCACATACCTTGGTTGCGGGCACAGCCCCAGTTGGGGGTGTGCAGGAGGCAGCTGATCCCTGTTTCTCTTTCATCGATGTTTCTAACTCTATCCTTCTCCCTTCCTCTCTGTAAAAAAAAAAAAAAAATCAATAAAAAAAATTGAAAAACTACTAAATGAAGATTAACATGTTCCCTTTAATATGTTAATTTAAAATGTCCTAAAGAAATCAAAGCCCATCATTTCACTCATTATATTTTTATATTGTAGAGGTCAGCACAGCTGGCTCAGAATGATGAAACACAGAGAAAGTGAGAGTGAAAAATCTGAGCACCAGGGGGCACTACTCCTTCAGAGATGAGGCTAACGGAGCGTTTCTCTTCTGGGCGTGATTTTTCTCTTTTAATGATAAAAGTGTTTGGAAAATACTTCATGCTATCTGAAGAATTTTTAGATCTCAGATAAACTTTTAAATAGAAAACTTCACAATTAGTGTTGCCTTTGACTACTTTTTTTTTTCCCCCATCAAGGTCTGTGAATTCCCTACCTCAAACATCCAGCTTTGATTGAATTTAGATATGCAAATCAAATCCAGGGCCCATGGGGGCGGGGAGCATACGCAGGCAAACGTATTTCGGGCCCTGCTAGTTCTATTTCTGACTCTTATTTCTCTGTCAACTTGTGAAGAAAACAATGGATTCCGTTTTACTAAATGTCATGATGAGGGGTGACAATCAACCTTTGTCCATGGGGTTAGTCATTAGCACTTTTCGTTTTTAGAAAAGAGGAGAGTGCAGGTCCTGAGCTGGCATGTTGGAAAGGCGGTATGCCATGGAGCTCTGACCAATGTACAGACATCTTTTACACACACATACACACACACACACACACACACATTATTGATTTTTTACAGAGAGGAAGGGAGAGGGATAGAGTTAGAAACACCCATGAGAGAGAAACATCGATCAGCTGCCTCCTGCACGCCCCCCGCTGGGGATCTCTGACCCAAACCAGTTTCGGCAGGATGTACAGACATCTTGAAGCTGAAATCAAGACCAAGGTAAAGCCCCGTCCTGGTGGCTCAGCTGGTTAGAGCACCACCTGGATACGCCAAGATTGGGGGTTCAATTCCTGGTCAGACCACAAGAATCAACTAATGAATGCACAACTGAAGGAAACAACAAATTGATATTCACCTCTCCCCATCTTCTCTCTCGCTCTGAAAATCAATCAATAAATAAAAAATAACATCACAGTCTCTTATATCCTCTGAGAAATATTCATTTCGGCTCATTTTTCACACAGTTGTGGATTTTAGAGCTCTACTGCTAACTACAGAGAATCTTTTTTACATGAAAACATGGAATAAAGTAGCTGAGCCACAAGCATCATGAGGGGAGAAGAGGCTCGTGGAGGACTGAAGACTAACAGGGATAAAGGTTTGCTACCGGCAAACGGTCACCTGCTCACATGTAAGGAGCCAAGCATCCCATGGCACCCTCTTGCCTGCGGTCATGGGAGATGGTCTCATTTGAAAACGCAGTCTGAGGAGGAACAGCGCACCGGCTGTAAGCATGGCCGCTGCATGTGGTTTGGACAAATGGTGCTGGACCTCAGACCTGAGCTGCCATGTATGAGTAGCCTGTGCATTGTCTTTGCACCCAACGCATGATCTGGCCTCGCTGGTGTGTGGACAGCATGCCAGTCTTGTAGGTCTACCTTCGGCAGCTCACCCACGACGAGTCAGAGCCCTGCATGTTCTGTGTATCAGCTTCTTGGAGGGGAGAAGGGGACGAGAAAGAGGAGAAGACTGAATCGTTCTGAATAAAAAACAAAACCCTCCACCCGTGTCACCTTCTCAGCCCCTTTACCTCCCTGGTGCCAGGCATGGCAGGTGTGGACTTGTGTGTGTGTGCTCTGTCTGCTCACTGGAGTATAAAGTCATTGGTTTCTTCATTCCAGAGCAGAATAGAGAGGGCGAGGGGAGAGAAGGGAAGGGAAGCGGGGGAGAGAGAGAGAGATAGAAATAGAGATAGAGATAGAGAGAGATAGAGATATATACAGTGGTACCTCGAGATACGAGTTTAATTCGTTCTGTAACCTTGAGGTGTAGGAAACTATGAGACGCTCTAGTCTCCGTAAACTGGTGGGTCGTGTGCAGCCGGCCGATCCGTGCGATGACTCCTATCTCAAATGTTGCTCGTATTTCAAAGCAAAAATCGCTCGCTCTACGGCTCATATCCCAAAAATCTCGTATGTTAGGGCACTCGTATCTCGAGGTACCACTGTATATAGAGAGAATCACTGATTGGCTGCTCCTGCATGCCCCACACTAAGGATGGAACCAGCAACCCAGGCCTCTGCCCTGAGCAGGAATTGAACCGTGACCTCCTGGTTCATAGGCTGACGCTCAACCACTGAGCCACACCAGCTGGGCAGGTTTCCTGTTCTGTTCGCTGTGGCATCCTCAGAGTCTCAGCCACTCACCCCATAATCGGTGCCTCAATACATGTTTGTTCAATAACGAAAGGAATTTTCATACATCATGGATCGAGAGATGCGATTTATTTTCATCATAGTAAGCAGCCAGTGGCAGATACTTACTGGAGATGAATTTGGGGAATGCCTAAAATCTGGCTTCACCTAACCGACCAAATGTGGTTTTTCTCTAACCAGTCTACACTGGGACATAGAAAAACGCGTCCAGGTTGGAGGAGTCAGAATATTTGAGCGGACTCCCCGAGGGGCACTCCCCGGATAAAATCAGAATATGTAGGTCTGAGTCCAGCCTTAGACACACACACATTCGGTATTCCAGTGCGGTCTTCTCACTGGGGATGCTATTATTTTCAGAATAATGATGTTCAAGCCGGCGCACTCACCCCCTGGGGACAGCTGGCTGAGCTCCACAGCCAGAGCGCTCCCAGGGGCGCGGCAGAGAGGTGGAGTGGGCGCCTCTCCAGGCTTCTGTGCCCAGAGATTGGGGAGAGCGCAAAACGGCTGCCGGAATTCTAAGGAGGTCGCTCAAAGATGTGTATACGTTTTATAGTTGACTTCACCCTCTATCCAGGCCGCTTTTCAAATAAAAATAACGCTCTGGCTTTCTGGCTGAAGATAAGGCTCTGGGGTTGTGTTCTTTATAAACCGCTCATACACGGCCCCCAGCACAACATGGAGCTTGATCAGCGTTCGCTTATGCCGTCGTGTGTCTATTGATGGATTCGGACACCCGTTAGGTGCCCAGTACTGTGACGGGTGCTTGGGGAGCAAAGATCAACAAATGTAGGAGCCACACTAATAAACAGATAAGAACCCTGACTGGTGTTGCTCAGTGGATAGAGCGTCGGCCTGTGGACTCAAGGGTCCCCGGTTCGATTCCGGTCAAGGGCATGTACTTTGGTTGCAGGCACATCCCCAGTAGGGGATGTGGAGAAGGCAGCTGATCGATGTCTCCCTCCATCAATGTTTCTAGGTCTCTTTCTGTCTCTCCCATCCTTTCTGTAAAAAATCAATAAAACATATTTAAAAAATAAACAGATGAGTACAGTGTGGTAACTGCAGGGATAGGGGTGAGCACAGGTGGGTATGGGGGTATCAGGGGAGGGGTGTGCAGTTGAGCCTGAGTGTTAGGGAACATTTTAATAGAAAAGCTTCAACGGTTGTGCGTTGACCTATGAACCAGGAGCACAGGCCTGGGTTGCGGGCTCGATCCCCAGTGTGGGCCGTGCAGGAGGCACCAATCAAGGATTTTCTCTCATCATTGATATTCCTGTCTCTCTGTCTCTCCCTCTCTCCCTTCCTCTCTCTGAAATCAAGACAAAAAAAAGAAAAGCTCCCTAGACATCACCTTCTGGAACAATGTGCTCTGGCCAGGGGTACAGTGAAATAGTGGAGGAATGCGGAAGTAGAAATCGTGAAAGGGAGCTCCAAGGAAAGCTGCGGGAGAGGACGGTCCCTTCTCCATCTGCCCGGTGGTGGCCTGGAGGTCCGTGATGCCACGGGCCCGTCCAGCTCCTGACACAGACCCGAGTACTGTACGCCCGGAGGAAGGCCAGGAGACACTATAAGTGAGTTAATAAAATGCCCTCTAATGGGAGTTTATCCAGAGTTCAAGGCGACAGTGTGTCATTTTTAAGCATACATTTTAAATGACAGGCCATTAATGTGAAACTGTAATAAAGAACACAAACCAGGCATCTTCACTTTACGTTAAATACGTTTTAACTGTGTGGTCATACTGACATTCCCCACCCACAGACATCATGGCAAAGTGAATCAAACTAAAGACACTGAAACCAGTGTGGCTCATTGGATAGAGCGTCGGCCTGTGGACTGAAAGGTCCCAGGTTCGATTCCGGTCAAGGGCATGTGCCTTGTTGGTGGGCACATCCCCAGTAGGTGGCGTGCAGGAGGCAGCTGATTGATGTTTCTCTCTCATTGATGTTTCTAGCTCTCTCTCCCTCTCCCTTCCTCTCTGTAGAAAATCAATAAGAAACATTAAAAAAAATAACATGAGGATTTTTATATAAAAATGAAGAATGTGTTTCTCCTGGCTGGAATTTCATATGTTACAGGCTTATCATGTTTAAGATGATTCACTAAACATTGTCTTTATAGACTTCACGTTCCCAACACGGCCTAAAAATTTATGAAGCTTTCACCTCAAAATCTAAATCTGAGTATTTTTTTCTCGGCGTGAGTTTTATTTTGGTGTAGACGTTTTACTTTGCTATTTTCAAAATCCTCACCCAAGGACATTGTTTTCCATTGATTTCTTGTTTTTTTGCATGCTTGGTTTTATGTTCCTTCGTTTTCTAACCCTCAGAACATACCCAAGAGCTGGGAACAAATGATTACTTCCCATTTCACACAGAAAGCGGCTGCAGACAGGAGAGGTTAGGAAGACTTGCCTAGGGTGACACAGTGTGGGGCAGGCTGGATTTGAACCTGGGTCATCTGACCCAACAGCTCATACTCTAACTCAGTGCTCTCAGCTCTCTAGTGTGGTTGGTGAGCAGATCCTTAAAGAGATACTGCCGGGCAGACTCCGTGATACATGGGCAGGATCTGGGCGCTTCTGTCTCAGGGAAGACAGGCTTAGGGACTCGGGTGCAGAGCACTAACAGCAGCTGACAAACAGCAGTGATCAGCGAAGCTGCGTTAGTGGAAAGGACACACACCACAAGGGAACTAAGAGAAAGGATCCTTGCTGAGATGGTGTGGGTGATAGCAGATGAGGTGTGGTGAGGAGGGATCAAAACGGATGAAGAGACCTCAGCCAGGGTGACTCAATGGTTTAGGATCGACCTAGGAGCCAGGAAGTTACGGTTCGACTCTCAGGCAGGGCAGATGTCAGGGTTTCGGGCTCAATCCCTAGTGTAGGACATGCAGGAGGCAAGCGATTCATGATTCTCTCTCATCACTGATGGTTCTCTCTCTCTCTCCCTCTCCCTTCCTCTCTGAAATCAATAAAAATCTGTTTAAAAAATAAATGAAGAGAGGCAAAGAGGGGCTGGCCATAAGGAGCCCATTATACATATCTCCATAAAGATGTGTGTGTGTGTGTGTGTGTGTGTGTGTGTGTGTGTGTGTTTAATTAGGGCCACAGAGCATTATTTATTTATTTCTTAAATATATTTTATCGATTTTTTACAGAGAGGAAGGGAGAGCTAGAAACATCGATGAGAGAGACATCAATCAGCTGCCTCCTTCACGCCCCCACTGGAGATGTGCCCACAACCAATGTACATGCCCTTCACCGGAATCAAACCCGGGACCCTTCAGCCTGCAAGCTGACACTCTATCCACTGAGCCACACCGGTTTGGGCAGGGCCACAGCGCATTATTGAAGCATTTGAAAACCATTGAGAATGTTTCCATTACAAAGAGATCGCTGTGGAGGGGTGTAAGCAACCTGGAAACTATCCAGTGGGGTGAGCCTGGAATCCGGAGCTGTAGTAGCTCAAGTAGAACAGGAGGACAGGCGCCTCAGCTGAGAGCCACTCAGAGTCACCAAGTTCGGTTGAGCCTTAGTGACCTGAGGGCTTGCGAGGTTTAATCACCTGTCAGATGGCCAGAGCTGTCTGCTGTCTGCTGGGAGACCTGGGGCTAGAATGTAACCCTCCGCTTCCTTTGATCTCAAACACAGTCTGGGAAACCCTGATTGCATACACACCATTAGAAATACAAAAGAAGTCCCTGTGTGTTTAGAAATGTCCTTGAATAATGCCCGCAGGTGCAGAGTGATGGCTAAATTTCCCTTCTTGCCTTCCTCCTCAGTGGGCGGCCTGTGTAGAGGGTCCTCCCGCGGCCAGGGGCCTGCCTCCCTCATGTCTCAGGAAAAGCAGTGAAATAGAGACGGAAGCTGGCCGGGGCAGATCACCTCCACCGCCTTGAGCTATTAAGAGGCCATGAGAGACTCAGGAACAGACATCTGTGCGATTTTCCTCTCAGGAAGGCTGCGGGGCAGCCTCTGTCACTGTGCTCCGGGCTTCCTGTTTCTTTTCCCGGCCACTGTGCGGCCTGAGAGACAGCGTTCTCTCCCGGGACGCGGAGGCCAGCATTTATGCGGCCTTGTCTGTGTGTCCTGGGACGCTGCAAAGGTTAAGCAAATGCCATTCCTAATACCAGGATCGCAAAACTGTAAATGCTAGGGGCTTGAGGTTTTGACAACTCGGGGCCCTGCATTTTGAATAGAAATGCTACCACCACCTCGAAATATCAGAGGCTGAGATAGCAGTGGGTTATACAGTCTCCAGTTCGGGATATGTCAAAACAGGTTTTAGGAGGATCTGGCTGGTTTTAGGAATCGAATTGGCCTAAATACACGCTGGCATGTGAAATATACGTGTATGTATATCTATCTATATGTGTGCTTTGTTTGAAACTACAGCTGCAATACATTGTATGCCAATTGCCTTGTTCTCAAAGACAAAGGGAGGGCAATTTATTTGCAAAGGGAAATGGATAATTTATTTAAAAAACATCAAGTCATTTTGGTCTTCAGGTCAAGGGTTGCCTCTGCTGAGATAACTTGTCGCTATTTGATGATCCTCTTCTACTGACTGATTTGGACGTGACAAAGCAAAATGGAAATAGAAAAATAGCCAAGACCGGTTTGGCTCAGTGGATAGAGCGTCAGCTTGTGGACTGAAGGGTCCCGGGTTCGATTCTGGTCAGGGGCATGTACCTTGCTTGCGGGCACATCTCCACTGTGGGACATGCAGGAGGCGGCTGATCGATGTCTCTCTCTCATCGATGTTTCTGACTTTCTACCTCTCTCCCTTCCTCTCTGTAAAAAATCAATAAAATATATTAAAAAAAATAATAATCGGAGCATTTCTTGCAACCGAGCACCCCGGACACAAGCTCGGGGTACACTTGCAGAGCCCCGGATGCTCTTTTGCAGTTAACACCTGTATTTTTTATTTATAGCAAGATCTCCCCAGTTTAGACACAGACAGAAATGACTCACGAATTCAATAAAAAAAAATCTGGAATGCACAACGACCAGCAATCTCAGGGGATTTTTACCTAATAAATTTGCCAACAAATCAAGACCATAAGTAAATCCTCCTGCATGGCAGGCAATAAATGCCTGCCGACAGGAGCCACTGCCTAAATTAACGTAATCCCACAGGTGCCCGTCTGGTTCAAAGCTAATACCACCGAGGCTTACAATTCACACGGGATAAGCTGGCGGAGATCTCTTAATCACGGTTTAAATAAAAGGAAATTATGTGAAGATTCCGAATTAAATGCTCTCACACTGAGTGGGCTCTGCTCAAATTGCTCTTGTCTCGATCTGGCCTGTCTCCTGCTGTTCTACCTTTTCACACAGCGCACTCAGAGGAAGCAGACAACGTTTTTTGCAAAAATACTGCTTGTTTCACCAAAACCTATGGCTGCATCTGGCAACTGTTTGGTATAAAGATTGCACTGGGGATCGCGGCTCGCGGCAATGGCTTCCGCACTCACACGTGCAGGTTCAAGGTCAAAGTCTTCGCCTCTTTTTTCTTTTTTTTTTTTTAACATATTTTGTTGATTTTTCAGAGAGGAAGAGAGAGCGATAGAAAGTTAGAAACATCGATGAGAGAGACATCGATCAGCTGCCTTCTGCACACCCCTTACTGAGGATGTGCCTGCAACCAATGTACATGCCCTTAACTGGGATCGAACCTGGGACCTTTCAGTCCCCAGGCCGACACTCTAGCCACTGAGCCAAACCGGTTTCAGCAAGTCTTCGCCTCTTGAAGTCTACCAAGAACCTTCACCCGCCCAACCCCTGCACCAGGAAATCCGATGGCTCTCTCCTCTGTCTCTAAGGACTGTCTGGGAGTGTTCATCACACTGTTTTGTCCCCACTTCTTCTAGCTCTCGAGTGGAGCGTTAAGACCTGACATACGTCACCGAATGTGAATGTGACTATCATACCAAGGAGGTCACCGGCCATGAGAACAGCATCTGTCATGTCACTTAATGGCGGGGTTGGCCAGGTGGTCTTAGAGAGGGCAGCTCCTGGCTCTGGCGTGAGAGCAGAGAGCAGAGCAGAGGTTGTTCTCAAAGAAGCGTGTGTCTCCATCCGAGCTACCGGGGACCACCCAGACTGTGTCACTCTCTGCTGTCCACACACTTACATGAAACATATGATGTTGAACATTCTACAGCAAAGAGATCTAAGAGCCATGATAAAGCAAAACGCCATGGAAGAAATCTCTTTAGAGCCCAATTCCAATAAAACAACTGTAGAAATACGTGTTTAGACAACAGAAGGAATTTGATTATGAAATTGGAGGATACTAAAGAATATTACCAGTTTTTGGTCATAACTCTGTCATTTTGAAATTTATAGGAAAGAAATTAGAGAGGGAAAGTACAAGATATTTAGAAATTGCTTTAGACATTTTGTAAGGAGGAAAATGATAAAGAGGATAAAGCAGATATGACAAAGTTCTTGATGATTCTTTATGGGTGATGGATATATAAGGTCATTATCATATTATTTGTAATTTTTACTATGTTTGAAAGTTGTAATTAAAGTTATTTTAAAACACAGAGTGTAAGCAGGCGCTTCTACTTCTTTTACCCTAATACACTAACTGAGATAAAAAATATTATATAGAGTCCTAACAGCAGACTAGAGGCTGCATGAACCAAATCAAATATTTGAAATCCAAAGAAGCAAAAAACACTCAACTGGAAAAGCAAAAAAAAAAAAAAAAGAATCCAAAAATGTGAAGATAGTGTAAGGAGCCTTGGGACAACTTCAAGCGTACCAACATCAGAATTGTGGGGGTGCCAGAGGAAGAGAGAGAGCAAGATACTGAAAACCTATTCGAAGAAATAATGACTGAAAACGTCCCCCACCTGGTGAAAGAAATAGACTTACAAGTCCAGGAAGGGCACACAACCCCAAACAAAAGGAATCCAAAGAGGACCACACCAAGACACATCATAATTAAAATGCCAGGAGCAAAAGACAAAGAGAGAATATTAAAAGCAGCAAGAGAAAAAGTTAATTACCTACAATAGAGCACCCATACGATTGTCAGCTGATTTCTCAACAGAAACTATGCAGGCCAGATGGGAGTGGGCAATAAATATTCAACGTGATGGATAGCAGAAATCTACAACCAAAATTACTCTACCCAGCAAAGCTATCACTCAGAATTGAAGGGCAGGTAAATAGCTTCACAGATAAGAAAAAGCTACAGGAGTTCATCAACATCAAACCAGTATTATATGAAATGCTGAAAGGTACTCTTTAAGAAGAGGAAGAAGAAGAAAAAGGTAAAGGTAAAAATTATGAACAAATACATATCTATCAACAAGTGAATCTAAAAATCAAGTGAATTGAAAATCTGATGAACAGAAAAAACTGGAAAATATAATAGAATCAGGAGCACAGAAATGGAGTGGACTGACAATTCTCAGGGGAAAAGGGTGGGGGGGTGCAGGACAAAATTCATATGCCTATGGAGGAGGACAATGGTGGGAGGTAAAGGCAGAGGGTGGGGTGGGAGCCTAGTGGAGGGGAGCTATGGGGAGAAAAAAGAGGAACAATTGTAATGATCTGAACGATAAAGATTTATTAAATTAAAAAAATATTTATGGTTGAAAGCAAATGCCTTTCTTTTTACCTACCCCCCACTGACCTTTTCTAGCCAATCCTTGCCCCCTCACCCAGGCCTTCACCCCCCTATTTGTCTGTGTCCTTGGGTTGATCTTTTCCCATGCATCCAACCTCCCCCAACTTCTCTTTGAGGTTCAACATCTGAAAACATTAAATATCAGAATATGCATAGATAAGCCACACCTCCGTAAAAATCTCTGGATTGGTCAATTTAGAGAAAAAATGAATTTTAAAATCAATTGTTGCTTTAGTCTTGAGTGCTTTGTTTGCCCATTAGATCACTGTGATACCCTCCAGCAAAAAGCGCACATATATTCTAAGAAACCTATGGTTCTGGTATATTTTTGAGTGAAACAGTTAAGAGTAGAACTTTGACATTTGTCAAAATAGATGTTCTTTTTAATAAAATCTGTTGCTGTTCAAAGGAATATAGTCAGCAAAGAATGTTAACCTTTGCGATTTAATTATTACAGGGTATATCAGGAATCAGGTATTTTTATTAAAACTGAGTAATTGCTAAGATCTGCTTTATAAGTCAGCTTCCCAACAGGACCCTCTGGACGGATGAAAGTTTATTTAAAAGCCACGGCCAGGTCTCTGATCTCCCCAGAGTGCTACCCCAGCACGTGCTCGCTAAGAGGAATCCACCTGCAGTCAGTAGGACATGAAAGGAAAAGGAAGCGTTATCTTTGAAACTGGAAACAAAACGTAAAGAGCAGAAAAGGAGAAACGTGGGCCAGTGCTGATCCATTTGCATAATAAGCAGAGGACATCCCATCAAGTGCAGAACGTTTAAAAGAGCGGGTGAAACACGCTGAAGGTTGGCAGGTGTTTCCCATGAATTCATCCACACGTTGTGGCCACAGTACGTACTGAGAAAAAAGACCCAAGTGGTATTCACTAGTTTTATTAATTAACTGAATGCATGTTAAAGAGATGAAAGATTCAGCGTAAGGCAGGGTGCCCTAAAATGTATACACACTTTGAATAATTATAGAGACAGTGTTTATTAAAATACATGTTATTTTCAAATGCTGTTAAGTATACTTGTATATACATTTTGGGGGACATCCTTCAGATACATTTTATAGTTTGATTTCAGCAACTCAAATGCCACAATATCTTTATGCACAGGATGGAGAAACTGAGGCCAAATACTAACACAACTGGGTGCATTTTAAGTGGTTGAGCAAACACACCTGATGACTGTTGGTTAATGAATGAGTGAGAGCTTTGATCACATGAACGAGACCTGGGTTTTGGGTCTTTAACCCAGATGAGTCATAATGCCCGCACTGCACAGCATTTTACCGTTCACAAGAGCGCTTGCAGGTACAATACCGCGTTTGATCCTCCTCACAGCCCTGTGCTGAGAGCTGGGACGGTGTGATCATCTTTAACAAGACATGGGCACTGAGCCTCAGAGGGTGAAGTGATTTGCCAAAGAACACAGGGCGATGCTCGTGCCTATTATGATTTCAGATGACAGAGCTAGCGGAGCTCGCTCACACGCGGGATGAAATGATACAGTCAAAAACATCCCCAGAGTA
This sequence comes from Lasiurus borealis, assembly GCA_004026805.1. NCBI lineage: Eukaryota > Metazoa > Chordata > Mammalia > Chiroptera > Vespertilionidae > Lasiurus > Lasiurus borealis. The sequence continues at coordinate 114,796 of PVJN01000119.1, read as the reverse complement.
GAAGCTAATGAGAGGAAATTTAATGGTAATGATTACAGAAGCAGGCAAAAAAAAAAAACGGATGTTATTCTTGGCAGCGTTCATCTGAATTGTGATTATACGTTTTGCTGAGATGATCTGGTTAATGGCTGACTCCTCCTAGAGATGATGAGGTCGTGGTGACCAGTGCAATGCACCTGCCGCACCGGGGAAGTGCTGGGCACGAGTCGTTAGGCAACAGATAATTAAATGAATTCAACATGAGGGTTACAGAAAATGTCAGATATAAATGGTAGAATTCAAAAGACATATCCTGAGAGCTTTATACCAAAAAAATAAAAAAAGAACAAAGTCAGAAGAAAGGAAACAGAATGATAGCTATTTGTGATCTTAGCCTAAGCTGGTATGTGTGATTTTATTTATTTTATTTTATTTGTTACTCTGTACGATTTTAATCTTCACTTCTATAGGGAGGGTAATGGTCAACCCGATTGTGTGCAGGAAAGCATAGATTATAGATTAAATTACTGAAAAGGTTTTTTTAGACCTTTAGCGTGAATGGTGAAATGATTTTTAAACATTATTAGGTAGGGACTGTGAACGAAACATATTTATAATAGATAATTCCAAGGTGGAACTAGAGTCAATTAATGGCTAGTTTAAATAAGCAGGTTTATTTTTATGAAAAATTAAACTTTAATAAGATGCACAAATGGAATGGCCCAACAATAGGAAATTGTCTTGTGAAATAGGGACTCTGAGTCACTAGAAGTATTTAGCAGATCTGGGTGAACTTGCCAAAGTCATGGTCAAGAATATTTGTTTTCTTGGTTGAAAATGTATTAGATTCCATTTTATTATAACACGAGTGGTCTGGTGCACAAATTCGTGCACACTGAAAGGAAATTAATTAGAAGAAATATTTTAATAACACTATTCTCCTTTTCTCCACAATAAAAATGTCAACCAAATTCATGATCAACAATGATAGATGGAAGCACACATGTGCAATTGGTACCAGTGAGAGTTTTATAAGTATTCCACATGCTCCAGTGAACTTAGCCTTTTATATGTATAGAATAAACTTGCTTATTTAGAACTGCTACATCAGAAAGCATGTGCAATACTTTCCAGCCCAGTGAGACACTCCAAATTCTCTTTCAGGAAATTTTCAGCAACAGAGCAGTAAATATCAACACAAAGCAGATTATTGTAGATCACAAAGGGAGAACAAAGGCTAAAATATTTAACTGGGCAGCTAGAAAACGGTGAAGTCATTTTCAAAGTCAACCATTTCTTAATTCTTTTCAGTTGGGTCAAGTCTCTAAGCTTTCTAAATCCCCATTTTCCGGCTAATAAAAAGAAAATAGGATTCGACGGAGTCTCCTATTGACCTACTCCAGGACTTCTGTGAGGATCAGATGAGATGAGGCATGGGAAACACTCATGGGAAGACCTCTGGACCTCTGGCTACAGGGTAAAATATTTCCACCCAGCTATGAAGCAAGTCATGTTCCTGGGCTGAAGAAACTCCGAGGAGGCTAGTTGCTAGGGAAAGGAAGCCGGGTGTTGCTACGTGACAACATTACCTGGACAAACACTTAGCATATTAGCCTTTTATATCTATATATATATAGATATAGATATAGATATAGATATAGATATAGATATAGATATATAGATATATAGATATAGATATATAGATATATAGATATATATATAGATAGATAGATAGACAGACAGATAGATATAGATATCCCTAATTAAATCAATCATATTGTTATTGAATATACAATTAGTACTGAGCAATGGAGAACACACACACACACACACACACACACACACACACTATATATGTTTTTTTCCCACTTTGACCTCTACCTGATTTTTGGCACATTAAATTATTGCCTTTATAACAAATAAAGTATGACTTAGTTTTTTGTTATTATTGCCGACTTTTAAAGTATTTAGGTTTAAACAAAAAAAGGAATCCTATCAGATAACTATTTATTAAGGTAAAATTTTTTAAATAATTTAAACTGTGTAAGGCTAAGAGTAATTAACATAGGTTTCAGATAAAAACCAAAAAAGGTATGCATATTTTTCCAGAGAATAATCTTCTGTGTTTAGAAATTTATGAAGGGAATTCGGGGGTGTGAAGAGAGCGACATCTCTCGGGTTTCTGCATTTGGCTGTGTGGAGCGGGACACTCTCTCGAGGTCTGACGCCAGCCTTTGCTTGGCTGTTCAGAACCACACTCTGCCAACCCGTCCACTGAGCGCTCCTCCCCACAGTCTGTCTGCAAGGCGGCTGCGCTGAGCGCCCTCGTTTCTAGGACCACCTGGTGTCTTCCTGGTGGCGGTCTCCTGCAGAAGCCACCTGTGGAAGAGCAGTACTATCTTTTTTTAAAAAAATATATTTTATTTTTACAGAGAGGAAGGGGATAGAGAGCCAGAAATATCGATGAAAGAGAGACATCGATGAAAGAGAGACATCGATCAGCCGCCTCCTGCCTGTCCCCCCCGGGGATGTACCTGCAACCAAGGTACATGCCCCTGACTGGAATCGAACCTGGGACCTTTCAGTCCTCAGGCCGACGCTCTGTCCACTGAGCCACACCGGTTTCGGCTACAGCAGCATCTTCATGTACCCATGAAACAGGCTGTCCATGTACTGCTCCATCTCTCTCTGCATAAAACGTGTCTCGCTCCTACTGTTCAATGCACGTCGAACACGTGCTGCTCTATACATGCTAAGCAAGGTGAAGGAGAAGATTAGACAAGATTCATCTGGCAGCACGACAAGTCGCTCTCATCCGCCTGGCACACGGCGATGCCACGGGAAAGTGGTTCGCCGGGAGAGAACCGCTTACGCAGCAGCCGCAGGAGTAGAGAGACACGCGGATGACAGTGCCCTGGGAATGAGGGGAAAGCCTGCAATGTGGCGTCGCGGGATGAAAGGGAGAAGTAATGAGGTGAGACAGCGCAGGGAAAGCAGACCGGAGAAGGGAAAGCCTTCCTGAGCGCTGAGGTGTGTTCCAATCCGGAGATATAGTGGGAACTTTGTCTCCTGAATAATTCCCAAGAAGGGAATCAGACTGAGGCTGATTTATATATAAAAGGCTAAGTGGATTCAAGCATGCGCAATTTTTGTTTAAACCTAAATACTTTATTTTTTAATTTTATTATTATTATTTTTTTGTGTTGATATTTTTAATTTTTTATTTTAATTAATTTATTTTATTAATGTGTTACATATAAAAAGTCAACAATAACAACAAAAAACTGAGTCATATTTTATTTGTTATAAAGGCAATAATTTACAGTGGGAGAATAACATTAATGACCAAGGAGGAAGATGATCAAAGAAAGAAACCAGCCCGGCCAGTTTTGCTCAGTGGTTGGGTGTTGACCCATGACCCAGGAGGTCATGGTTCCATTCCTGGTCAAGGGCACATACCTGGATTTCAGGCTCAACCCCTAGTGTGGGGGCGTGCAGAAAGCAGCCAGTCAATGATTCTCTCTCATCACTGATATTTCTGTCTCTCTCCCACTCATCCTTCCTCTCTAAAGTCAATAAAAATATATTTAAATAAAATAAACCAACCACATTCACAGAGATAATTTTGAGCATGATCTTTTTGTTATCATCTTCTCATTAAAAATGATTATAATAGGGTAAACTCTGGAAGATGTTTGCAAATTCTTCAAGTCTTTACCCAAAGATGATGCTATTTGATCTTTGGGGATATGCTGCAAAACTATGTTGCAGCTGAGCCTCTGATGAGACTGCAGCCTGGCTGATTCCCGGATTACAACTCGGTAGGAGCCCAAATAGAGGACTCTACTGATCTGTGCCCTGACTCCTGCCCCGTGGACACTGTGAGATAACCCATGCGTGTTGCTTATGCTGCTGACTTTACGGTAGTTTGGCCCTGGCTGGGTAGCTCAGTTGGTTAGAGCATCGTCCCCATGTGCCAAGGTTGTGGGTTCAAACCTTGGTCAGGGCACCTGTAAGAGTCAGCCAATGAGTGCACAGATAAGTGGAATAACAAATCAATCGCTCTAAAATCAATCAACAACAATTTTACATTTATGGTAGTTTGTATCCATCCATAGAAAACAAATGCAAGCATTAGTGCTTAAAATAAGAGAAGGCTGCTTTAAAGGTTTTAGAAAGAATATTTAACTACTATGGTATGGGACTGAGATGAATAATTCCAGCCTGGTCTCGTATTCTCGCACTAATTAGTAACTCTATGGTCTCAGAGCTTTCCCAGAGAGGATCATTTATTTCCAGCTCTGGCTGAACTGGGGCTGCAGCTTTTCCTCTCTGGTTTTCTTTTCTTTTCTTTTTTTCTTAAATCTTAATTAGATTTTTGGGGAAAAAAGGCAAATGGCTCTTATAATTTTTAAATTAAAAATGTATAAAAATTTTGAAGAGAATTCTAGTTTCACTTTACAAATGTGACTTATAAGCTTTATAAGAAGTAGTTAACAGGTCAGAAATCATAGTCAGAAAACTGGAAAATAGAGAAAAATAAATATTTTTCTATCTGTGGTTTAAAAATGTTTAATTGTTTGTAACTAATCTTATAAATGAGACTAGATATTGTTAAAAAGACCTTCAATATAATTTGGGATTTTTGCTTAGATCTAGAAGTAGAATGAGTTAAGTAACTGAGCTTAGAAGATTAAAGATGAACTGCTTTTATCATTATAAATTTAACTAGGTGACTATTTGTAAAGATCAAAGTAAACTTTTGAACATCAACTTCTATAAATAAAATCCATCCCCAAGGGTATCAGGCAAAAATAAGACAAAAGAAAACAAAACACATAACCTCCTTCCACATTAGGGATGAAACTCACAGCCTTGTGGGGCGCAGCTAGGATTTGGGGGTCGCTTTTCACGTCTTGAAGGCATATGCTGAGAGTCCTCATATTATACCCCCACCTCTCCACCCCACCCAGAACAATATCAGGACTCAAAACTCAACAAGAAATATCACTGGTCTAAGGAAACAGGCGCCATGAAGGGCTTTATAAACTGCTAATGACTACAATATCAATAGGGGTTGGTTCTGAACGGGAATGTTCACACCACACCCCAAGAATCACTGGTGTCCCCTGGTTGGGGTTCACTTTTCACCCCCATTCCAAACAATTCTCCGAAGCAACCATCTTGGCTTATACCTGCTTGCTGCATATTAAACAAACAAGAAGTAATTTGAGGTAGCCTTGGAAAAAAAAATCAGTTAACTTTCTTGAAAAATCGGCTTAAATTTTTGTTAGCTTTCAACAACTCAGGATGTCTCTGACGTGTTGTAGTATCTTTGGTGGCCTCGGGGTCCCCAGGGGGTGAGTCCTGTGTTTTCCGTGAAGTCTGGGTTGTGTTCTCTCGTGTAATGAAGTTCTCCGTCATTTTTATTTGTTCTTTATATCTTGAGGTATTTTTCTCTTTTCTTACAATGAGCACAACAGGAGGAAAGCAGTTGGTAAAACATGATATAAATTTTAAGAGATGTCTTTTTTCAGAGACTTAACTATAGAAGGCGGATTTCCCCGTGAATTCTGTGGTGTAACATTTTCCAGGACTTTAATATTTTAATGATGGAAAGCATATCATTAGAGGATGGAAGGAGTTTTGCTCCAAGCACAATCTCTCCCGTGATGCGTCTCAACTTCGAAGGCTGTGGACTAATTAGACACAGCACAGGCCTCCCTCGGGTTTTCCTTAACCTATATTGGTTTCCATTCTCCCCTCAGAACTTGGTGGATGTGGCCTTTTGCTGTTCAACTTTTCCTTTTAAGAAATTACTTTTTATTTATTTATTTATTTTATTGATCTCAGAGAGGAAGGGAGAGGGAGAGAGAGATAGAAACATCAATGATGAGAGAGAATCATTTACCAGCTACCTCCTGCATGCCCACTACTGGGGATCAAGCCCACACCTAGGCAGGTGCCTTGACTGGGAATTGAACCTGTGACTTCCTGGTTCATAGGTCGATGTTCATCCACTGAGCAACACCGGCCGGGCTCAAAGAAATTACTGTCAGTTAAAATATTTTAAAAAGGAAGATGAAAACCTCTGACCTAGTACTGAGTCATAGAAAGTTACAACAGTGCCCTAACCGGTTTGGCTCAGTTGGATAGAAAGTTGGCCTGAGGTCTAAGTGGTCTTGGGTTTGATTCTGGTCAAGGGCATGCACCTTGGTTGCAGGCACGTCCCCAGTGGGGGGTGGGCAGGAGGCAGCTGATCAATGTATCTCTCTCATTGATGTTTCTAACTCTCTATCCCTCTCCCTTCCTCTCTGTGAAAAGTCAATAAAATATATTAAAAAAAAAGAAAGTTATAACAGATGTCACTACCATAGGAAGGTCAGGCACCTGCGAAGTGACCTTGGCCAAGGACAGTGACTGCCATCCTGCCCCCCTCCACTGCAGTTTCTCTGACAGCCCTGCCTGCAGTGCAAATCCATCGCCGGGCCCCTTTGAGCTCTCCTGGACAGCTCTGATTCCCAAGTTCATCCCCAAGTCCATTCAGAGGGAAGCAGGGAGCGGACACTCCCTGGCCCGGCCCTCAGTCCCCGAGTGATGAGCAATAATGAGCTGTCAGGCCAGAGGCTGTGCATGCTGAGCCCTGAAACCCCCGAGGGACTTGCTTTCTGAATGCGAGGAGGCTCACGGGGCTCCGGGCAGGATGGCACGCACACCGGTCAGCGGGCATCAGGGCCCGGAACGATTCGCAGGGGCTGTTATCCCGAGGCGGGTTTCCGGCGGCCTTTACAAAATTACAGACCGGAAGGATGGTCTGCAACAGCCCCTGGCCACAGAGAGCAGTCACCTGTTGTTTTTTCCCCAAGGTTTACATTTCTTTTTTTTTTTTTTTACCTTACCAGGGTGTTTTCTCTTGGATTAAGCACTCCTGGATTTAGTTTTATTTTTGCCCATTCATCACCAGGTCGTTGTTTAATGGCGGGTATGTTGTTGTGCAGATTTTGTGAGGATTAATTCAAAGGCTAAAATGAACCACATTTCAGCCAGTCCTGGTAGTCGGATGGTCTTTCACACAGGAGAACTGTAGTACTTCAACTTTTGGATATACAGGGACCTAAAAAACCTCTACCAGGAAAATTACATCCTATGTAATAAAAGGCTAATATGGGGGATGTTTCTCTCCCATCCGTTTCTAACTTTCTATCCCTCTCTCTTCCTCTCTGTTGTTGAAAGTATTGCATATATCCCCTCTCCCCACTCCGATGACCCCCCCCCTCCAGCTTTTTTTTGGGAGGTGGGATTCGAGTTAGGATTGGATTCATCACCTATTTAGTTATTCATTCATTTGCTTATGTTACCCTTTCCTGAGATCTGCTATCTGCTTGTACTTGACACTGTATTATTTTTCTTAATAGTTCTTGTGAGCCATGAGAGGGAAGAACCAAGTCTTATTTATCTTCCTCTCTCCAGCACTAATTTAAAACCTCACACAACAGATGTTTATTGAGTGACTCATTTACTTCTCTTTCAAGACTGAGTATTTCAAACAACTGTCTGTACACACTCTTCATGATAATGATAACGCATATTGGAATAGCACCTTGAAAGATATGAAAAATGTTTTCACACTGATCGTGTTTGATCCACATCACCCATTCTGCGGGCATTAATAGGCGTTGAAAACCCCATTTTTCATCCTGGGAAAAGTTGAGGTTCAGAGAGAGCGATTCAAGATCAAACAGCTGGTGCTGAAACTGGAACTCACGGGAGTGGGGACCGGCCTTTGTGACCCCTCCTTCTTTCTGAAACCCACCAGATGCATTTCCTCACCAAGGAGAGCCCAGCCTCCTAAAAGCAGACCCCTCTACCCAAGTGAGCCTGACCTTTCACCCCTGAGCTTCATCCCGGGGTCCTAGCTGCCTGCTCCGTAGCTCTCCCTCTGATGTGCTAACCTGCTTACAAAGCAATGTGTCTCAGGATAAAACACATCTTCGCTCTGCCCCCATACCCCCTGGCTCCCACCCAGACTCCTTGGTCCTCCGGGTTTTAGGATCTCTGTCCCTGCTCTCTGGTCTTGGGGGTTTGGAAATTAATGCTAGAGCTGTAACTAGCTGTTCCTCCCCTGAAAATACCCCCTTTCCTGGTAAGTGGTTAGTTATTGATTGAAGACCTGTCCAGCTATCCTGCAGCCCTCCCGGCTCTGCGGAACACAGGCATGGCCCGGAATGACTTGTGACCATCACAGCAAGAGATGGAGGCGGAAACACGTCTCCCTGACAACCCGCGGATCAGAGGTGAAGGCCTCTAACCACCGGGAGATTGCTTTCAGCCCTTGGGCGACTTCTTCGAAGGAAACTATGTCGCTATTAACTTTCCTCTTGTTGTTTCCGTGGGTTTTCTTTACGGCGAGGCGGGCGGTGATGCCATTTGTGTTTCTGCTGTTGGTCCCGGGCTGTGTTTTGTGCCTGGCAGTCCTTTGCTTTCCCTAATAGAATCAGGGCAGAAGATTTCCTCTTGGATTCACTGAGCTTTTTCGGGGTGAGATTTTCTGTATCGGAGCAGTTCCCACGCCACGTTACAGCCTTCAGGAAACTGTGAACGATCCCAGTGTCCTTACTGAAATGACCTGGCAATGACCAGAAAGTTCAAAACAAGCCCAAAATGTCAATGAAGTGACCTACCCAGGCAAACCACCCCTCAAATACATTACTGAATAAGTAAGACATAAACTATATCAATCACTTTGTTTGTAATGGGTCTTTAAGTTAAATTGTCTCCTGCTCGCCCCCTACTGGGGATGTGCCCACAACCAAGGTACATGCCCTTGACCGGAATTGAACCTGGGACTTTTCAGTCCGCAGGCCGACGCTCTATCCACTGAGCCAAACCGGTTTCGGGGAGAATTATTTTTTAAAAAATCTTCTTGGAAGAAGGTGTCTGCAGGCAGCAGAGGCTGTTCTTCAGATGAAGAAGGGGGCATGGGAAGGAAGGGAGCCCGAGGCCAGGGCATGGCAAGAGGCAATGCTGGGCATCAGTGCTTGGGGGGAGGGGCTAGCGCTGAGGAGGAGGGGGGAGGAGGGAAGGTGTGGTCAGAGAGCCCGTGTCATGCTCAGTGGCTGGAATCATGATGATGAGGTAACAGTTACTAAATTGAATAAAATGAAACGTTTTCTGACTGTAGAATCCTTTGATTTAAAAAAAATATGTTAATGTGAACTGTGACTCTTTAGGAGGTGGGCTATTATCAAAACCTTTTTCCAACTTCTAGATTTCAGGACTTTTCTGGAGAAAATTCTTAAAGAGCAAGTGCTCTGTAAAATACATATTTCAAAAGCTGTGGGACATCTACATCATGGAATACTATGCAGGATTAAAAAAAGGAGGATCCCTTACCCTTTGAGATAGCATGGAGGGACCTGGAGAGTATCATGCTAAGTGAAATAAGCCAGTCAGAGAAAGACAAGCATCACATGATCTCATTCATAAGTGGAATCTAATGAGCAACATAAACTGATGAACAAAAGAGATCCAGACACACAGAAGCATGGGACAGACTGTCCCGTGGGTGGGTGGGTGGGAAGAGAACAACCAAAGACCTTGTATGCATACATGCTTAAACCATGGACACACACATAGGGTGCTGAAGGCCTGGGGGGGAGGGAGGAAGGAAGTGGGGTAGACTAGAAGGGGTCAGTGGGGGGGAAAAAAGGGACATAAGTAATACTTTCAACAATAAAGATTAAAAAAACCACACACCTGAATCTATTATTACATTAGGGGAGAAAGTAGTTAGAAGCGCTCACCATTTAAATAGTGTCAATTATTCATGTAATCTCTGCTTTAGGGAATTTCAAGATAGAAAAGTCTCAAATGGAAATATCTTTTAAAAGTGTGGCACATTTTCATTATTAATAATCATTATAACACTGGCATAAGACAAAGAGGTATATTGCTTTAGATCAGTGCTTCTCAACCTTTCTAATGCCGCAACCCTTTAATACAGTTCCTCATGTTGTGGTGACCCCCAACCATAACATTATTTTCGTTGCTACTTCATAACTGTAATTTTGCTCCTGTTATGAATCGCAATGTAAATGTCTGTGTTTTCCGATGGTCTTAGGCTCTACAGCAGCAGTTCTCAACGGGTTGAGAACCCACAGGTTAAGAACTGTTAGCAGGGTTGCCTAAGACCATGGAAAACATAGACATTTACATTATGATTCATAACAGTAGCACAATTACAGTTATGAAGTAGCAATGAAAATAATTTTATAGTTGGGGGTCACCACAACATGAGGCACTGTATTAAAGGGTCGCAGCATTAAAAAGGTTGAGAACCACTGTGTTAGATAATAAAGTAAAAAATAACAACATGTATCTCTAACATTAAGTTAAAAATTAAGTATTAAGTGACTAAATGAATGCCAGATCAATTGCCCTGATTGGATTATTCCGTTGCATCTTAGCCAAACAAGTGTGTCTTTTCCTTCTCTTCTTCACCAGCACTTCTTACTATGTATTTCCCCCCAGACATAACACTCTACGAACACAGCTCTATGTAAGTCATGTCATTTTTCAATTCTTTAGGACGGAGTAAATCTTATAAAATTTTCATCAAGATGGAAACTAATAACTAAAACAAGTGCCGAGAGCCACCTCCGGAGAGATCTGTCAGCTCAGGTTGCTTCTCGCCGCTGCACTTACCACTTACTTGGCGTGGAAGGAAGCAAATAAAATTAAATGAAAACCGACAAATATGCTTGTTCCCTTGGTGCGTACATGATCATGGGTGGCGTTCCGTCTACAGATATTAACATGACCACCTGGGCAATCGAGAAGTCCCCCCCCCCCCCCCCCCCCCCCCCCCCCCCCCTATATATTTTTAATATTTTTGATTGACTTTAGAGAGAAAGGAGCGTGAAAGGGACATGGATAGAGAGAGAGAAACATCAATGAGAAAGAAACATCAATCAGCTACCTCCTGCATGCCCCTACTGGGAATCAAGCCCGCAACCCAGGCATGTGCCTGACCATGTGTGACCTCCTGGTTCATAGGTCAGTGCTCAACCACGGAGCCATTCTGGCCAGGCAACATTTTCTTTTCTAAATGTAACCGAGTTTAATGATTTCTCCATCACCATTTGTCCCCTCTAAGCCCTCGTCCACCTCCCGGGTGGGTCACTTCCAACAGGGCATGCATTTGGAGTTGATCTGACAGCGCGGAGCGTGGAAATGTTGAAAGTCCTCTGTTTTGAACGGGAAAGAGAAATCCTGGCCGAGGAACTGCGTTCCTCCTTAACAAAGAGATCACCAGACCAGCCAGACGTGCCACGGGGAGAAGGAAACGCTGGTGTGTGGAGGGCAGCGGGCACTGACCCGGGAAAGGATGGCCATGGGAGTCAGACACGTGTGTGTGTATGGGTGTGCATGCGTGTGTGTGTAAGTGTGTGTGTGTGTGTGTGTGTGTGTGTGTGTGTACGTGTGCGCACATACAGGGTCCACCTCCTTTGCTCTGAGGGCAGAGAAGCAGGTGAAGTCAGACAGCAAAGGTGAAATCCAGTGAGATAGCTTACTTGGTCGCCATGGCAACCCAACCCTGATGAGAAGGAGGAAAACAATAAAACATCTCTGGGGAACAATCTACCCAGGAAAGGTGCCCTCGTGGGAAGAGCATGCTGTACTCCCACTGGGTGATTCCTTGTGACAAAGGCCTGGGTGCTGGTTGGGGGCCATGCTGGTTTCAAAGCCTTCCACTCGCTGAATTATTTAACTGCGCCTGCGCAGAGTCGGGTTTGCGTGGGAAAGCTGTGAGTTACGGATTAAAGTCCTCAGTGACTTGCGGAGGTCGGAGCCTGGACACACTCTCCTCGATGCCTCCTGACAGCCTTTGGCCACCGCCTTTCAGGAAGTGTGACTTCACCAGGGACCAGATCCAGGCGGTTCTGAAAGTGGCTTAAAATGGAAGCTCTATTTTATTTGCCTGGGTTGGACTCTCAAATTCCACGCATTATTATTCTTATTTTTTAAATTGCCTTTCTTCCACGTCCTGTTTCTTGGCATGCAGTTCTACAGGGAGAGAAATCAATTTCCTCTTTCCACTTTGAAAATGCTTAATTCTCGCAGTTTTTCCGAATTTTCCCAGACATTAGGCAAATTTGAGTTGTTGCTATGATTGTTTTCATTCCGATATGACTTCTTGGTTTGTAGAAAGTCTGCAAAGCTTGTTTTACTTTTGTAAAGTCAGCTGGACTGATGTAATTTGCAATACAATCGACCTTTTTAAAGTGTGTAGTTAGTGGAGTTTTCATTACCAGGAAAGTAAGATTCTAAAATTAGGCGACTTGGAAAGGATTAGAAACTCAAATTTCTCTTTCCTGAAAGTTTTATTTCATTGTCCAAATATAATTGTCAAGTAGATAAACATATGTTCTTAAAAAAAAAATAAACACCTGCCAAAGGTCTTATTCTATTCACTAATTTATGGGGTGACAATGAAGGTTAGAATGTAGTACAAAATCATGGAGCTGTCAATAGCTATTTTGAAGAAAAATAATGTTTACATAAGATGGTGAGGTTAACTAGGTTATTTCCTATATGGCAATAATAACATACTCTTTGGGGTTATTTTTTCTATTAGACATAAATTCACGGTTACCATGTCATTTCTGGCTGTTTAGTTCCATGTTAACTGAAGAGTTGAAAAAGTCCAACGTAAGAACGTTATCTGAAACTAGAGGCCCAGTGCATGAACTGGTGAGGGGGGTGGGGGGCCTCAGCCTGGCCTGACCCCTCTCACAGTCCGGGAGCCCTCAGGGGCAGGTGACCCGGCGATCAGGGGAAGGCGACACCCCTATCACAACTCTGCTGCTGCCACTGCCGGCAGTGCAATCCCCGGTTGGCTCTGGTTAACTGAGCCTCTGGTGGCTCCAGGTGGCTGGGCAGATGCCATCCAAGGCTTAACTGTGCCTGGGTCCGGCCCTGGTGGCTGGGGGGATGAGGAGACTGGGGGACTCCAGAGACAGGCGTGGAGAGGCTGGGCCTGCCTGGGGGTGGGCCTGGCGGTGCCACATGCCTGCCACCCTGGGGGGACTGAGAGAACTGGGTGCTGCCATCTTATGACTGTGGATGCCGCCATCTTTGAGGGCATGGCAGCCAATGAGCACATTCCCTCTTTACTAGAGAGGATAACTAGATAATCAGTGTACGCCATTGACAGGGATGCTATGCTCTTTCTAGATGTTCCAGTTTTGTGTAACTTTTCTTTCTTTCAAATATGTTTTTATTGATTTTAGAGAGAAAAGAGGGAAGAGGGGGAGAGAGAGAGAAACATCAATTGGTTGCCTACTGTATGCACTCAGACCAGGGATTGAGCTCAAAACCTGGGCATGTGCTCTGACTGGGAAGCAAACCGGTGGTGCATGGGATGATGCTCAATCAACTGAGCCACACCGGCCAGTCTATGTACCCTTTCTTCATGCAGCTGTCTGTTATCCACTGAGAGGAATTTTCTCCCTGAAGTTAAGTTCTCAGAGTCACAGCGTTTGGAAAACTGGCATGGATATAGGACAATGGAGGCTGATATCATGGAGTTTCTTGTTGTCTGTGGAGCTCCGACACCCAAGTTACATGCAACAACCTTGTTCTTCTAGAAGCGGCGTGGACTCTAGTTCCAGGCACATTTGAGTGTGTGGGGACATAGTTTATGCTTCGCAGATTTGGTGCTCAGCTTTTTAAACTATGCATTTTTTCACATTAACTGTTATCTTTTAAATGAAGTTTATAAAGACATATGTTTATTTCCTATCCGTGCTAATTATTTCTTGCGTTTCATGAGGTTCAGTGGTCGCCCGTGAATGTTGAGTGCAAAGCCTGTAAAACTGTAAAAAGAATATAGAGGATCTCACAGCCATACTAGTCCTGATACATTAGAATAGACATTTTAAAAGCCAGTTATGTGACCAGCAGCCAGCAGGTTACAATGCCTCTTCTCCCCACACCCTGTGTTTAGACGATGATGCAAAGACTGCAGACAGAGTAAAATCATGTACCTAGAAGTATGTCACTTATGATAAAATGAGAATATTGGATTAATAGTCCATTTATTTTATTAACTTGGGCGAAGTGAGTTAATATCCTTTAGCTAGCATCACACTCGAAGCAAATTCACCGTTACGCCGAGGGACAGATCTCTGGAGAGTCTCTGAGAGCGGAAATAATTGTACAAATCCGCGTTAATGAGCTCCATCCCTCAACAGCCTGGCGGTGGGGAGGGCGCCGCGTGGCCCGGGCACCGTGTGCCCGCCCGCTGGCCACGCGGCCCAGGCGAAGCGCATGCGCGTGGCGAGGATGGGCAGCTGGGGTCTCCTCTGCCTCCCGAGCCGGCTCTCTGGGTTAATGGAGGGCTCACATGTTTAGAGCTTTCGAGTGACTCTCTGTGAGCATCGCGCCCATTTCCAAAGAGGGCGCCAGGACGCAGAGAGCGCTCTTACCGCATGTGTTTCAAGAGCACTCAATTATTGGGGCTCGCGGAGAGGGTTGCGGTTTTATCATTGTGCAGAGCAGGCGGTTAATTGAAGGACAAAGCCGATCAGAGGGAGATGAAGGATGAGCTGCTTCTCTGTGGCGACCCCGGGTGCCATGCCAGGGTTTGAAACGTGCTTTCTCCAGTTTTCTCCTTTCAGCGGATGCCTTCCTAGTTGATGCGCGTCAGTGGCTGCTTGGTCCGCTCTTAGAACCTTCTTTCAGTATCTTCTCTCTTCCACCAGAACATTCCTTCTCCCTCCATCACCCCGTGGGGGGCTGTACTCACGGCTCCCATCTCACGGCTCCTCCTCGGTGGTTTCACAGTTGGATCGGGGATGATAAAACACAAAGGTTGTCAACCAGCTTCCATAATCATGTCAAGATCGGTGGGCGTTTTCTAAAACAGGGACCTGTGGCCTTCGTGTCGTCCTGCCGGGAAGGTGGCATGTAGACAGCATCCAGGCATCAGGAAATGGCCCTTCCAGGTATTTGCTGGGAAGGGTTTATGAGGTGGTAGTTCGCTGTCATGCTAGGGAATGGCAGCTACTGGGGAGAGTCCAGGGTCTACCACCAGCAACATTTCCGGGTTTTGTTTTGTCTGTGTTTAGGGAGTTGAGAGTAAGTCGCTAGGGGTAGATGCTTTGGGGGGGATGAGCAGGTTCTACCTCCTATTCTCCATCTGGGAAACAGGAAATGCAGTAAAAAAGCAGGTTTGGCAGAAGATTCACGTTCCATGCTGGACACTGAGAAGGTGACCAGGAGGTAGCTGGTAGGGAGTTGAAATTTGGGCGATAGTTCTGAGTACTTGTTACATATTTGGGGGTCACACCAGATGGGAGAATTGAAAGCCACACACACACTCAAAAAGAGAATCAGATCGCCTCGAGAAGAAGTGTAGATGAAGAAGAGAAAGAACCAAAGACTTGGGTTCCGACACATGTTAACATGAAGCAGTAAGAGAGGAGGAGGTAAACCAACAAAAAGCCAGAGCAGAGAATCATCATCATCATCATACGTGTGTCAGGAAGGTTCGACAGGATATAGCAGAGACTGTACCTTCGCTCTGCGGCCAGCTTTTAGTAAGTACTCAATGTACACTAGCTGCTTCTAACCACTTAACCATGCCGCCCGAGGTCTCAGAATGCAGCCTATTTCTTGGAGGCGGCTATGAACATAATACTGGGAACATGATGGGTAGCAATGAATATGTGTTGAATGAATGAACAAATGAGTTAGTTTCCTTATACTTGTGTGTGTGTGTGTGTGTGTGTGTTGCACTTACTCTGTGCTGGCTTTCAGACTATGGTATTGTAATAATGTATTATTACTGGTATAGCTGTGACATTCTCTATATTCTCACAGTTGAGTTTATATTAGACATTCAGTTTATATTCTTGCATAAAGACATTGACCCAGGTAGATCTGAATGAGGGATATTTGTCTCTCTTGTCTTTCCTTTCCTTTGTTCTTTTTTAAGCTTCCTAAATATTTCCCGAGTCCATCCACTGCCTTCCTATTTACCACCGCACCTTAGACCAGGCCGCCATTATCTGCCAGGAGCATTATCACAACAGTTTCCTAACCAATGTCTCTTTCTCTTTGACCTCTCCTCCCTTCCCTCCCCTCTCCTCCCTCTCCCTCCCCTCCTCTTCTCTCTCCTTTTCTCCTCTCCACGTTTCTCTGTTCCGCAACCAGAGTGACCCTCTACCACCCACCGTTCTAATCAGCTTAGCACAGCCCGTCAAGTAGTTCAGTGGCTTTCCCATAAATTAGAAGGAACATCTGTCTCCGGCCATCTCGCCAACCTCATTTCTCTCCAAGCTACTGTTATCATTCTCGGAGCTAGCTGCACGGAACTGCTTTCATTGACTTATTTTTATTGAGCCGGTATTTATTGAGCTCCCTGTAAATAAGAGGCGGGGTAGGCAGTGGACCGGGCAGAGTCCCTGTCCTGGGCGAGATTACAAAATGATTGATAAGATCGGCGGCACAATAAAGCCTCGCACACATCAGGTTCTGGAAGGGCGGGTGCTCTGGTGGTGACTGAGGAAACTTTCTTCATCCCGGGGGGGGGGGGGGGGGGAGGAGGGCGTCCCTCCAGCTCATCTGCATATATTTGCATGAGAAGCATCCTCTTCCTGGGATGCTCTCACTTGTTACTCTGCCTGATCCTTTTTCCGGTATCAATGGACGTAAATTCTTCTTTTCGACTTTATTGACTCTAAGTTTAGGTTTATGTTCCCATGTTAGTCTGCATTTTCCAACCGTAACAGTCAGCTTTCTTTCTCATGGCAACCACTCTGCAAGTTCTGAGATGACAAACATAAGGATGATCTCATTTGTTGCTTATCTCCTTAATGTCTGTATCATTTTCTCTTCTGCCTACAATGGCACCGACCATAATTAATTTTTATTGAGTGAACAAATACAAAGAGCTTCCTACCATTTTCTACTTTCTTATTTCTTTATTTATATTTCATTAAGCTAATGGGTGACACCTATAGTAATAAAAGCATAACATGCTAATTAAACCGGACAACCTTCTGGATGAAGCCGGGGCTCTGAGGGAAGCTTGCGTCCCAGGTGCCAGAGGGAAGCCGGTGCCGACAGCGGGGAGAAGGAAGGCCTACTCTTGCACGAATTTTTGTGCACCGGGCCTCTAGCTGGTCAATAACATTGTATAGGGTTGAGGTGTACAATCCTATAATTCTTCATCTGCACACTGTCACCTTCTCATTGTTTTCACACATGGGGCCAGGTGTACAATTCCATAATTCATCATATGCACACTGTAACCTCCTCATTGTTTTCACACATGGGGCCTTGTATTGGGTTTCCCACATGCCTAGTGATGAAGAGGAATTCAGTAAAGGATTAAGTAAAGGGATGAGGAAAGGGGTGTGGACAAGGCTTCTCCCTCTTCAATGCACTCCTCTCTTGAGGAGGAGAATGTTGTTGTCACTCTCTTTAAAGTAAGAGCATAACAAGACGATGATACTTTGATGATCACTAAAGGGCTATCTATTAATTTTCTATGTGAGTGATTATAATCTGGGATATTGTTAACAATTCTGACCTTATTCCTATTCAGTGTCCTCCTCTAAAGGAATGAGTGCTATTTCTTACTTGGGTTACTGTAACATTTTAAATGATGTTATAGACTCCAGTGCCATCCCTAGAGGCCAAACAGAAAGAAGTAAAAAGTTCTCTTTTTAAATGCATCATCTTATTTGATATTTTACAATCAATATTTTCAATAACAGAGGTATTAATATACCTTCCACTTAAAAATAAGTCACTGTTTTCAAGGTTTTTGCAAGCGCATCCTCTCATTCGACTCAAACTAATGGGGCTACACAGAAGGGGAAGGACCTGGGGAATGTTAGTCTGACTTCAGTTCTGCAGAGGAAAGGAGACTCCTTTTTTAAAAAAAATATTGTATTGATTTTTTACAGAGGGACAGAGAGCCAGAAACATCAATGAGAGAAACATCGATCAGCTGCCTCCTGCACACCCTCCTCAGGGGATGTGCCCACAACCAAGACACACCCCCTCAACGGGAATCGAACCTGGGACCCCTCAATCCACAGGCCGACGCTCTATCTACAGAGCCAAACCGGTCAGGGCAGGATTCTCCTTTTAATGTTGCCTCACTTGCCCAGGTTTCCATGACTAGAACTCAGGGACCTAAATCTTCTGATGTCAAATACAGATGTCTCTGTACAGTGGTACCTTGAGATATGAGTTTAATTCGTTCCGTAACCTTGAGGCGTGGGAAACTATGAGACACTCGAGTCTCGGTAAACTGGTGGGTCGTGTGCAGCCGGCCGATCCGCGAGATAACTCCTATCTCAACTGTTGCTCGTATTTCAAAGCAAAAATCGCTCGATCGACGGCTCGTATCTCAAAAATCTCGTATGTTAGGGCACTCGTATCTCGAGGTGCCACTGTACTCCAAAGCATTGCCCTTCACTTTCTTGCTCCGACACACAGAACTCGGTCTGTTCCATCCTCGCTGTTCGCTGTACCTGCCCCCACCTCCTCTGACCATCACCAGGTCTTTGTGCTTTCTCACCTCCGCTTTCTTCCTTGCTGAGACTTCTCTGTGGCGCACACCACAAAGTCCTTCAGCCCTGGTGGTTCATCCTATCCCACGCCTCTCTCCTATCTCCATTTCCCAGGCAGCTATCACCCCTTCATGCATGTGTTGCTGGTGATATTGACCCCATTTTCCTTTGTCTGTACCCCTTAAATGGCACCCTGCTCTGATTATACCCTCAATGACCATTTGGACACAATCATTTAATAACAAACTAATATTTATGGGCTGTTTTGTGCTTCGTAGACGGCAATAGAAACTTTCTTTCCCTGCAGATGTTTTATAAACAAACAGCCATCGTTTCAGTGCAGCCACAAGCGATGTGAAAGGGCGATTGCCAACTGTGTCTTCGCTGCCACCGCGGCAGTACCTGGGGTACTTCCACCCGCCGTGCAATCAGCCCGACACTGGATCCCGAGGGGATAATGGCTCTGAGGAGGCTGCGACACAAAGGCGGGCACTGAAGCATTAGGTTCTGAAAGCCGGAGCGAGGCCACCAGGCGACAGTCCTTTGTGTGTGTGCAATGAAAGGTCACTAAGCCCCTGACTCACGCTGACTTGGCGTCCGCCAAGCCCTCAAGGCGGACGGCCTGACTTCGGGGAGTGCACTCGAGGGATTGATTTCTCACTGTGACCTGGTCTTCGCTCTAAGGCTGGTGATTTCGCTTTTTCAAAGAGATGGACGCTCCTCATTCTGTGTCCTGGTTGCCTGGGGTGAGGAACAAGGACCATTCTCTGGGACACGTGATTCCTCCCAGACACCTCCGCGTGTGTTCATGAACCCAGCTCCGTCAGCACGTGCTCCTTCTTCTTGTACAAATAGAGTACATACCAGGGCACAGAGCATGTATGTTAGTATGCTCGCGCAATATTTGGCGTCAAAGTCACATTACTATTGAGTGTATGCATGCTGTGTAGATACAGAAACATCACTGGTTGTGTATGAATGCTATAAATTTACTCTGAGGGCATTGTGTAAAATAAATGAGGTGCTAGAATCACATGTAACCTCTCTGTAAAGACATTTTTTAAATATGTTTTATTGATGTTTTACGGAGAGGAAGGGATAGGGATAGAGAACTAGAAACATCGATAAGAGAGAAACATTGATCAGCTGCCTCCTGTACACCCCATACTGGGGATGTGCCCACAACCAAGGTACATGCCCTTGACTAGAATCGAACCTAGGACCCTTCAGTCCTCAGGCCAACGCTCTATCCACCGAGCCAAACTCAACACTTAGCCTGCTCGTTAAGAATGAGTCGTTTTGAATTGGGCCTCTGCGTTCTGGCTGATGCAGTGAGAGTCGTGCCATCAAGCTAGGACCGAAGCAGCTTGGAGGCCAGGACCTCTGCAGTGGGTTTGGACTTGAGTTGAAAACTCACTGGAACATAAGGATTCTGTTTCACCCAAGATGCTAGCTACTACACCACCGGCAATTGATTTTCTTGAGACAGACGTTCCCCAAATTAGTCCATTGACTTTCCATTTGGGTTGAACAGACTAGAAATTGCGCCAGGAAACATCACTAAAGGGACGGCTCTCTGAACCTCAAGCCATTCAATGTTTTAATTTTTTCACCTGCAGGGTGGGGACTATGTAGGCCCCAGGTCCAGGTGGGTATAATGCTTAGATGCAGTTCTCTCCAATGAATTCTGAGCGTTATGGCGATTTGTTCACTTGCTAAGATAGGAAGAAGCGCTGTGAATCCTGAAGACCAACACAGTGCTTTCCATACAGAAAACCCTAAGTAAACAGCTGCTGAATTAGTCATTTTCTCTGAGAAATCTCTTGATTATCACTTTGTGAAAGTGAGGAGGGTTATCTTCTCTAAGCCCAGGCTGTGCTTATCCTACTCTCACAAGGCTGAAGGTATACACACAAAAGGACTGGGTCCTTGAACAAAAAGTCACGTGTATACTTAGGGCTCATTCGAAGATGAAAGCAAGTGGATTCAAGAGAAGTGGCCCAAGTTCATGGGGCCATGGGTATTATAATAAAGAACTCTACCATGCCTCTTAGCTGTCTGATCATCTGTCCTCTCTCTCTCAAATTCCTAGCAGATCCTGAGAAGTAGGGTCAGCAGTGAAAATGGTAAAGACCTTTCCAAACTAAGGTCACAGACAGAGTGCACCTCAAATGTGCCTCCCTCTTGAAACTTCACTTGAACTACAGTGAAAGTGTTTTGTAAAAAGGCGTAAATTAACGGGGACAGATGTATAAAGACAGAGGTAATAGGAAACCGATTTTGATATTTAGAAAATGTAGATGGAAAAGTGTTGACTGACCTACACTCTAAGTAAGAGCAAATCAGAAAGAGAAGGAAACAAATTTCAAGTCCACATCTAATCAGCACAATCTCAGATTGGGTGAAGGAGGGACATCCCTTGTCCAAATCCCCTCTGGAAAAATTTAACACCCAGAGCCTCCATTTATCTCGGTAATTTTCCATCAGCCATGTTATAGCATTTGAGAGACCGTCTCCAGGGATATAATGGACATGGAGATATAAAAATCTAAATTCTCATATTATACATCACGTGGTATAATATCACTAGACAATGATCAATTAATGATGGAATCTATAAACCCGATATAATGATATAAACTATGTATCCACTTAACAAAGCAAAGATATTAGCATATTAAGCAACAGAGATAAAATACATTAATTAAAAATATTTAATTAAGCGAAAAGGAGGAGAAGAAAGAGGAGAGATAAATAAAAGACATATGGTATAAATAGAAAGCAAAGGGCAATATGATATATTTTAAACTAACTATATCAATAACGCAGTAAATCCAGTGGTTTAATATTCCAATTAAGAAACAGAGGTTGTTAGGTTGGACTTAAAAAAAAATAAAGGACACAAATAAATATATGCTACCTACAAGAAACACACTTCAAAAAAAGAAAAACAAATATGTTAAAAGTAAAAGGGTAAACAATGATATGCTTCATGAACATTATTAAAAATTAAGGGTGAGTGGTTAAATTAATACTGAGCAAAGCATATTTCAGAGCAAAGCATATTACTGGGGATAAAGGTCATTCAACAATAATAAAGGAATGGGTTCATAAGGAGGTCTTAACAATTCTAAAGTTTTATGAATAAAAAAACCAGCTTCAGAATACACAAAGAAAAATCAAATAGTACTGAAAAGAAAAATAAACAAATGTACAGGTGTAAAGACATATTTCAATACCTCTATATAAATAGCCGACACCGGTTTGGCTGTGGACTGAAGGGTCCCAGGTTCAATTCCGTTCAAGGGCATGTACCTTGGTTGTGGGCACATCCCTTGTAGGAGATGTGCAGGAGGCGGCTGATGGATGTCTCTCTCTTATCGATGTTTCTAACTCTCTATCCTTCTCCCTTCCTCTCTCTAAAAAATCAACAAAATATATTAAAAAAGAAAAGAAAAGAAATAACTGCTAGAACAAAGCAACCCCAAACCGCTAAGGACACAGAAGTTTTGAACAACACTACTAACCGACTTGACCTAGTGTGACATTGTAGAATGCTACACGACAGCAGACCACACATTCTGTCCATGTGGACACAGAAACAAGGTACATCTAATTGTGGGCCAAGGCGGAAATCTCAAAAGTGTAAAGTGATGAACCCCTTTTCCTCCGAATCGTAGCGTGTGCAAAGGTGCTCAGCATCATCAGCGATTCAAGAAGTTCAACCTAAAGCCACAGGGAGACCCCCACTGAAGGGAAATGGCTGCTGGAGCCCAGGGTTTGGGGGACACAGAAGAGCCGCTGGGGGCCGGTGAAGTGAAGCACCTACCTTGGGGAAAGATATGCCTGTTTCTCGAAAAGTCCACACATACATGACACATGTTCCAGCCTTTCTACCCCTACTCATTACTCAAGAAGATTAAAGCCGCCTTCGCTGGGTAGCTCAGTTGGTTGGAGTGTTGACCTGATATGCCAAGGTTTATGGTTTGAACCCCATTCAGGGTACATGTAATAATCAACCAATGAATGGATACATAAGTAAGTAGAACAACAAATTGCTGTTTCTCTCTCACATTCTCTCCCTATGTATCATCCATCTCTTCTCTCTCCCTTCCCCTCTTTCTAAAAAAATCAATAAACTGAAGAAAAAAAGTATTGCCCAGCCAGCATGGCTCAGTGGTTGAGTATCTACCTATGAACCACGAGGTCATGGTTCCATTCCCGGTCAGGGCACAGGCCTGGGTTGTGGGCTCGATCCCCAGCAGTGGGCGTGCAGGAGGCAGCTGATCCATGATTGTCTCTCATCATTGATGTTTCTCTCTCTTTCTCCCTCTTCCTGCTCTTTGAAATCAATAAAAATATATTTTTAAAAAATGTATTTTATTGATTTTTTTACAGACAGGAAGGGAGAGGGATAGAAAGTCAGAAACATCGATGAGAGAGAGACATCGATCAGTCGCCTCCTGCACGCCTCCTACCGCAGTTGTGCTTGAAAGCAAGGTACATGCCCCTGACCAGAATCGAACCTGGGACCTTTCAGTCCACAGGCTGACGCTCTATCCACTGAGCCAAACCTATCTTGGCAAAATCAATAAAAATATTTATAAAAAAGAACTCTTAAAACCTATTGCTCCTAGAATTTTCAATAAATGCAATCGTATTTTTAAATCGGGCATTTCCACCCGGCATAATCACTCAGAGACTTGTGCATGTTGTAGGACACTTCCGTAGCGCATGCCGCTTTATAGCGTAACTGTGTCGAGATAGCAAACTGTTAAGCAAATAGATTCTGTGTGCCTAACTTAAAAAATATATCTTCTCTAGGAACGAAAAGTCATGTTTGAATTCCGGAATATTTAATCACGGAAAAGATGTCTTGAATCCTATTCTTCCGTTGCTATTTTAAAATCTGCCCTGAAGGTGGCAACATTGAATAATGTTCTGCACGTTTTTCCAAGTAAAGCGTTTGTGGCCACTTTTAATTAAAGTTATTTATTTTAATATAAATATCTCTCTCCTGTCTTCTATTTATTCTGATGTAAAAATATATCCAGTAACCTTGGATGGACATTTTGAAAGAAATCATTTACAGCTTTGAAGAATAAAAGTTAACCTTGATAAAAGGATCAGATGCATCTACTCACATTTCCAAATGTGTAAGATCAGCTTTAAACACAATGTGTCTCCTGCCAAACAACGGATATACAGTACATAGTTATTCCTAACTTTAAGGGTAAATTAATGCATGTCGTTTTGTGGTGCAGATTTATTTTTCTGCTGTCTGTATTCAAATTCAGCGCCATGTTTTCAGAAGCTAATATATGCTAATAAAGGAACACAGTTCTTTTTGGAAAGAATTACTCTAATCACAGAAAAACAAAACATCACCACAGCCAAAACCAATTTTGCAATAAACCCTTTTCAAAGCGACCGACAATGCAATGTGTTTGATTTCCCTACCTGGCCACGGATTGCTGTGGTTTCTGTGCGTCCGCTTTTGGATCACAGCCACTTAATAAACAGAGCTCCACTCATTTATATGCATCAGCTTTTCCAGAACCCTCCTGTGCAATAGGAAGGTGGCAATTAATGTCTCCCCGAAGTTAGCTGACTTATCTATGACCCTTCAGTGGCCGAGCAAGAAAGAGCTATTTCTTATCTCCAGACAGGGACAATGGCTTCGGGTTATAATTCCATCGTTATATTTATACACAGTTCGCACGCTCTGCACAGTTCTGGGAGAGAAGCTAATGCCCACTTTCCTACAATTTCATATTCGGAATTTGTTATGAAGCCATGTATGCTTCGGTGTACAGCTGTGTGGGCACTGGGCAGGAGGGCAGCATGCAGTGAGCACCCGATGCATGGCTTGTGACAGACAATACGCATGTCACTTGCCACTCCTTTCTTTAAAACTCACTTAGAGCCAAAACCGGTTTGGCTCAGTGGATAGAGCGTCGGCCTGCGGACTGAAAGGTCCCAGGTTCGATTCTGGTCAAGGGCATGTATCCTGGTTGCGGACACATCCCCAGTAGGGGGCGTGCAGGAGACGGCTGATTGATGTCTATCTCTCATCCATGTTTCTGATTCTCCTTATCCTTCTCTCTTCCACTCTTCAAAAAATCAATAAAATATGTATTTAAAAAAACACACACTGAGAAAACCGCCTCATGTTCCTTTAGGAGGCTATTCTGACCCTCAAGGGACTTTTCACAGGTAATTATAGGATCATCTGGCGGAGAAGAGGCGCGTTCGGATGGTGTGGAGGAGTGAGCAGAGCCAGGGAAGTGAAGGGGCGTGAGGGAGGCCAGGGTTGCCAGGCAGCCACAGGGAGCCCCGGTGGGGGCAGTGGGGAGGGAGTGGGGCAGCGCTTCGGCTGCGTGACCCGGATGGAGACTCTGACAGGTGCAGGGAGAAGGACCCGGCCGCTATTCTCAGGCTTGTTCCGGTGCGCACTAAACTAACTTTCTCTGCAACACAAGATCTGATCTGTTTTGATTTCCAGAACCTGCAGTTTGTTTTTCTTTTAAGGAGGACATTCTTACCCATTTCTGGGAATTGACCTGAAAAAAACCCCAAATACTAATTTGTAAGAATCTATGCACCCCTATGTTCACTGCAGCTTTATTTACAATAGCCAGGATTTGGAAGCAACTCAAGTACCCGTCAGAGGATGAGCAGATAAAAAGCTATGGTGGATATACAGAAGGGAATATTACTCAACCAGAAAAAGGAAGAACATTTTAGCCTTGGCAACAGCATGAGTGGACCTAGAGCAGTGGTTCTCAACCTTTCTAATGCCGCGACCATTTAATACAGTTCCTTGTGTTGTGGTGAATCGTAATGTAAGTATCTGTGTTTTCTGAGGGTCTTAGGCGACCCTGCTAGCGGTTCTCCACCTGTGGGTCACTGCTGTAGAGCCTAAGACCATCAGAAAACAGGTCACGACCCACAGGTTGAGAACCGCTGACCTAGAGAGTATTATGCTATGTGAAATAAGTCAGTGAAATCACACATGATTTCTCTCAGATGTGAAATATAATGAACAAAAGGAACCAACGAGCAAAACAGAGACAGAATCATAGACAGAGAGCAGGCCGATCATTCTGGTGTGGTGGGATGTGGGGCAGTGGAGGGATTGAGCAAAAAAAGAAGAGAAAAGAGAAGGAGCGCATGGTCAGGGACATGGGTGTGGTGATTTCTGGGGGCAGGAATCGGAAGAGATGGAGGAGGGCAAAGGCGGAAGTCAATGGTGATAGATGGCGACTTGACGTGGGGTGGTAAACACGCAATACAGGGTACAGACGAGGTGGTGTAGATTGTGCACCTGAAACCTGTACAACTTTGTTAACCAGTGTCACCCCAATAATTTGATAAAAAGGAAAAATTATAAATACATTATATTCTACTTCAAAAGAAGGAAGATTTTTTAGTGATCATGAACAAAATTAAAGCTTAATTTTCATAAAACAACATATAATATATATCACATGTAAGTACATAAAGATAGGAAAGTGTAAATAGTCTGTAGTGTGTCAAACATACCTGTTAATTTTACTTTAACAAAAAGTGAATCAGCCCTGACTGGTTTAGCTCAGTGGATAGAGCGTCAGTCTGTGGACTGAAAGGTCCCAGGTCCGATTCCGGTCAAGGGCATGTACCTTGGTGGCGGGCACATCCCCAGTAGGGGGCGTGCAAGAGGCAGCTGATGGATGTTTCCCTCTCACAGATCTTTCTAACTATGCCTCTCTCTTTCTCTCTGTAAAAAATCAATGAAATACATATTTTTAAAAAAGTGAATCATTCTTAACGATATATATTGTATTTTTATAGTATTAAATGAAAACATTTTAAAAATGAAGATCTGGCTAAGTTACATTTTTATTTTTATTTTATTTTATTTATTTTTCACAGAGAGGAAGGGAGAGGGATAGAAAGTCAGAAACATCAATGAGAGAGAGACATCGATCAGCCGCCTCCTGCACACCCCACGCTGGAGATGTACCCACAAGCAAGGTACATGCTCCTGACCAGAATCAAACCTGGGACCTTTCAGTCCGCAGGCCGACTATCTATCCACTGAGCCAAACCAGTCTCGGCTACATATTTTTTCATATTGGAGAATACCGATCATTTTCTGTTTCCCGTGAGGAATTTTGGGGGTATTATATGAAATGACTCACGACCAGGCACGGGTACCTCAGTCCAGAGAGGAACAAAGAGGAGTTTCTTTCTGACAAATGAATCGC
Organism: Lasiurus borealis; assembly: GCA_004026805.1. Lineage (NCBI taxonomy): Eukaryota > Metazoa > Chordata > Mammalia > Chiroptera > Vespertilionidae > Lasiurus > Lasiurus borealis. The sequence goes on along the minus strand of PVJN01000119.1, from coordinate 87,978 downwards.
TTCGCAAGTAGCAGGGGTGCAGAGCTAAACAACAGATCAGCACGTTCCAGAAGCGGAGCAAAGGTGGTTCTTGCTAATGGGCGGCCTGTGTGAGGAAAGACTGTCAGATGTCTGGAACGAATGACGCACGGCGGAGAAAGAACGCGGAGAGAGGGCAGAGATAATACTTTTCGGCAAAAAATGAAATAATGAGCCAGTTTCTCAGCGGGGCCTGGTTTTACAGTGGGAAGGTTTTGAAAGCCTCTAATGTGGCATTCCATTGTATGAGAGATGTCTGTTCGGAATAGGTAATGTGTAACGCTGTAAAAATAGATCGGCCACACAGAATTGGTGATAAAAACTTTTAGCAGTGTGCTGGAGGGTTTGATTTTTTTTTATTGATTTACATTTTCGCTTTTGTCCCATTCAGGGGTAGGTAGATTCAACGCTTTCAGATCCTCATGCCTGAGGAATCTGTGGCCATTTACACATTTCAACCCTTCGCATCCTCAGCGAACTCCTCTGTGGATAAAAATAAATCGCAGTGTGTATTCATTCTCTTCTATTGTTTCACTTTCTGCCATGAGTCAAAGCTTCCCTGCGGGAAGGCAGACTGTGGTGGTCTTAGCTTTCTCTGTCATTGCATCATCAACCTTTGTGGTAAGTGAGCCCACAAAGGCGGTGAAGTAGCTTTCTTATTTTCACCAACGGAATGGAGAGAATATTATCTTCTGTTCACTTCAGAAAGGCATGCGGCTATTTTGGGGACTTCTAAACACCTTCATCTATATTCTTTTGTTAAAAAAATATATATTTTTATTGATTTTAGAGAGGGAGAGAGAGATGGAAACATCGATGAGAGAAAATCAGTAATGGGCTGCCTCCTGCACGTCCCCCACTGGAGATTGAGCCCACAACCTGGGCATGTGCCCTGAATCGAACTGTGGCTTTCTGGTTCATAAGCTGGTATCAACCACTGAGCAACACCAGCCAGGCCATCTGTATTCTCTTCTTTTTAAGTATATTTTATTGCTTTTTCACAGAGAGGAAGGGAGAGGGATAGAAAGTTAGAAACATCGATGAGAGAGAGACATCGATCAGCCGCCTCCTGCACGCCCCCTACTGGGGATGTGCCCGCAACCAATGTACATGCCCTTGACCGGAATCAAACCTGGGACCTTTCAGTCCGCAGGCCGACTCTCTATCCACTGAGCCAAACCGGTTTCAGCCCATCTGTATTCTTAATGCCATTTTCCCCAACCTTTCAGGTTTTACGGTATGCATCTATAATTTAACAAACATTACTCTGATCTAATAGTGACTGGTACATGGACACTTCACCAGTGAATACTGGTGAATTTAAGATTTAAGATTAGTCAAACTATGCATCGCAATCCTGTAAAATATGGAATTTGGATGGCAATATTTTTGTGTCTAATAAAAATACAAGTTTCCTTTCTTCAACAAAATCCTCAGTGGAGAATGGAAAAGGAAATTAGTAAATCTCACAGAATTATAATTCGGCTTTAAAATAGAATGTTATCTGAAGTACTTACTGTAAATTAATATTATTTAATAGAGTCATGTATCATCTCAATTTATTCATACTTTTCTCCTAAGGATTCCACCTATTTGGTAGGCTTACTGTAAAGGAGATTATCTGACTGGCTCTATCTTGATTCAAGCTTTGACTGGGAACAAGTAATTTCATTTGTTCATTATTACCAAACATGAGAATTTGAGATAATAATTTTCCTTTTTTCATCATAAGAAAACATTGCAAGTTAATGAACTATTCATTACATCATGCTTTTAATTTTCTCAACTAAAATGGAAACCCATGCACCCACAAATAGTCTGGTTACACTGTAGTATCGGTAACTATATTTAGCCAGTATATTGAGAGTGACTGTTATAATTGTTTCTTTTTAATAGGAATAATCTGATCATTTCTAAGAGGATGTTGTCATCTGTCTCACAACTAAGAGGATAAAATGAACAGGACATGTTTTGCTAGAATTTTAAGAAGCGACTGTGAAAATCGACAGAAGGTGAATGAAGATGGATGGTTGGAAGGCAAATGGTAATAACCCAGGTTAAAAAAAAAAGTGAAGTGGGAGAACACTCACATTTCTTAGAATAGTCTCCTTTCTCTTTTCCTATAACAATTGGGAAACTCACTTGGAAAATATTTATTCCATAAAATCATTTTTTTTACGTCAACTCAAAATTATCTTGTTTAATCGACAGGAACATCTTCAGTTATGCTTATTTTGCAGTTATGGATTCATCCTATTAGCATATTATTTGAGCTTCATTCTTTCTTAATGTAGTCGTACGTTATTAGAGAAGAAATTGATTGTATTTTATTTTTGTCTTTGCATATACACACTTTGCATGACATCCATACGAGATGATCCTGAAGGCATCCATTGTTAGCTAACATCACAAAGCGTCTTGTAGAAAACAGATGGATATTGTTTTAGGGTTATTTCTTTCTTCCTCTTCTAAGATACTTCACCTTGGAAACCTACTAATGACTCTGCACATATTGTCTCATTTAAACCTCACAGTGAATATATGAGATTGGCATCTCCTTACACATAGACTGCAGATGAGAAGACGGACACAGGTGAATTGCATTGTCTTGAGCCACAGATGTAGTACATGTTAGACATGGAACTCTACATGGATTGGTTAACACAAAGCCCATGCTTGTATCCGTTATCCTGTACAACTCTGTCAAGCAATTAAAAAAATGTGAGCTTTTAATGAACATTCGCCAATAGCTCCGAGGAGTCTTCTCAGGAATTGTACACTGAATGTATGTTCTGGTTTATTTTTTCTCTTAAATTTTTTCTTTGCACCCAATTAAAAATTATTTGGTCTCTATCTTGTTCCAAATTGAGAGTTAATTTCTCTACATCTTCTAAGGTCACAACTGGCTAACCTGATCACCTAATTTGTGGTTGGAAAAAAAGGAAGGAAGAAAATACATCCTTTAGCACCACCTAGCATATTGTGAAGTGCACTCCTGGTAAGAAAGCAGCCTGATTTTGATCAGTGCGGTCACTGCTGGAAATTTCAGGTAACATGGGGGGAGGAGGAGACGGTGCCGTCTCATGCTCCCGAGGCAGGTCTTTTGCGACAACTGGCGACCAGTGATGCTATTTAAATCACACCCTTCAGACGAGCACCGGGGAAATCAGATGTTGACAGCTCCTGCCACATCTATATTTAGTACATGAAGAGCACGTAACACAACCTTAGTGCCCAGGAGCTCACATCAATGTAAGAGAGAAAGGAGGAGGGAGGCGCTGATACAAATTCAAGGATGGACAGGATCGGTTGCCATGAGAGCACTACAGAGAGAGAGAGAGAGAAATTACCAGGGAAAGCTTTTGGCTGAAAGGTTACATTTGAGTTAAATTTTGTTCATCAAACAGAATTTTGCCAAGGACATTATGGGAATTCCGTACACTTGGCATGTGCAAAGCTTTTACATGGGATCTGGTGTTGGGAAAACAGACAGTTCTTAGGAGGGTGGCCAATATTGGTTAGTTCCATACAGTTCGGAATCTGCTGGAAATAATTAAGGACAAGCAGGAATGGTGGAATGTGAGAGTTGCATAAGACATGTAGACCAGTGGTTCTCAACCTTCCTAGGGCCACGACCCTTGCATTCAGTTCCTCATGTGGTGGTGACCCCCCAACCATGAAATTTTGCTACTGTTATGCATTGTGATATAAATATCTGCATTTTCTGATGGTCTTAGGCAACCCCTGTGAAAGGGTCATTTGACCCCTAAAAGGGTCGCGACCCAAAGGTTGAGAACCACTGATGTAGACCTTCTGTAGTGTTCCAAAGACAAAAATGGAACTTAATAATTTCTTAATTTAACTTCATTGTTATTTTTAATTAATAAAAGTGATATTCTCCCATATGCTGTTTATAAAAGTTGCCCTACCACAAGTTTGAATTAAAGAAAAAGTAACTAGTCACATTGTAAATTGTGTGCTAATTTATTAAGTGTGTACATGGTGTCAGATACTGTAACTATCAGTTATTATGGACATTTCATTAGATCCTCACAACAACTTATGAAGTAGTAATTTCTGCTTCTTACACATAAGAAAAGAGAGACCCATCAAAGTTTAATTAACAGAAAGAGGGTCAAGAAATGGTGGTTTCAGGAATCATACCCAACATCTTATAGCAGCCAGACTCTTGTATTCTTTGACCTTTTTGTAAAAGTAATAATCACTGACTTAACAATAAATGAATGAACTTAACCTACCACCTCTGGAGCATAAAAATGAATTTAAGAGAAATGGAAAAAATGTGAATATAATTTGGTAATTTTTTTTTCACAAATGGAATTATATAACCTCTGAATGGTTGAGGAGAGGACAGTTCATCGATGAGAAGATGCTTGATATGATTTCTATCTTCATGAATTTGAAGAGACTTTGCCTATGAACCAACATATGGTGTATCTTTGAAAATGACCCATGTGCACTTGAGAAGAATGTATATTCTGTGGCTTTAGGGTGAAATGTTCTGAAAATGTCAATTAATTCCATCTGGTCTAGTGAGTCATTTAGGATTGATGTTTCTTTGCTGATTTTTTGTTTAGAGGATTTGTCCAATGGAGATGGTGGGTATTAAAGTCTCCTACTATGATTGTATTGCTGTCAATCTTTCCCTTGGTATCCTCCAGGAGTTTTTTTTAAGAATTTAGGTTCTCTTGTATTGGGTGCATATATGTTTACCAGAGTTATTTCTTCTTGTTGGATTGCTCCCTTTAGAATTATGAAGTGGCTTCCTTATCTCTTGTTATGTCCTTCACTTTGAGATCTAATTTTTCAGATATAAGCATTGCTACCCCAGCTTCTTTTTCATTTCCATTTGCTTGAGAAAACTTTTTCCATCCCTTCACCCTCAGTTTGTGTGCATCTTTTTTTCTGAGGTGGGTTTCTTGTAGGCAGCAGATATATGGGTTGTGTTTTCTTATCCAATCCATTGCCCTATGTCTTCTTAAAAAAAATATATATTATTGATTTTTTACAGAGAGGAAGGGAGAGGGATAGAAAGTCAGAAACATCGATGAGAGAGAGACATTGATCAGCTGCCTCCTGCACGCCACACACTGGAGATGTGCCCGCAACCAAGGTACATGCCCCCCGACCAGAATCAAACCTGGGACCTTTCAGTCCACAAACCGACGCTCTATCCACTGAGCCAAACTGGTCTTGGCAATTGCCCTATGTCTTTTGCTTAGGGCATTTAATCCATTTATATATAAAGTTATTATTGAGAGGTACTTATTTGTTGCCATTTTTATTCTTTACCCCTGTGTTCCTTCTTTGCTTCCTATTTACATTTTACAGCCGATCCTTTAGCATTTCTTGCATTGCTGGTTTGGTGGTAATAAATTCCCTTGGTCCTTTTTTGTCTGTGTAGCTCCTGATTTCACCTTCAGTTTTGATTGAAAGCTTTCCTGGATAAAGTATTCTTGGATTCAGACCCTTCCTTTGCATGGATTTGTATATTTCATTCCATTCCTTTCTGGCCTGATGAGTTTCTGTTGGGGGGTTCCTTTGTAGGTAACTTTCTCTCTCTCTCTGGCCGCTTTTAAGATTCTTACTTTGTCATTGGTGTTTGCCAATTTAATTATAATGTGCCTTGGCATCGGTCTTTTGGAGTTCATTTTGCTTGTGCCTCTGTGAGCTTCTTGAATTTATGTGGGTTTTTTCGTTCCTATATCAGGAAAGTTTTCTGTCATTATTTCTTCAAACAGGTTTTCTATTCCTTGCTCAGTTTCCTCTTCTTCTGGGACCTCTTTTATGCAGATGTTGTTTTGTTTTGTGTTGTTCCAGAGTTCCCTTAGGCTCTCCTCCTGCTTTTTAAATTTTTTTTCTAGAAGCTGCTCCACTTGGGTATTTTTTTCTACCATGTCTTCTAGCTCACTGATGTGATTCCCTTTTCTGGTGATGCTTTTCTTTCATATGTGGACTGTTTCATTGTCTACCCACAGTTTATCTTCTCTAGGTGTCTGGTTATGTAGTTCTCTCTCTCTTGATTGCAAGAGGTAGTAGAGCTAGTCCCAAATCTGCAATATGGGCCATCAGAAAGAGTATCCTGGAACACGAAGGCAGGAGTTCTCAGGTGAAATAGCTCTCCTATTTTTATTTTATTTTTTTAAAAAAGACCCATGTCTATTGGAAAACACATATTTTTAAAACTTAAGGAAAATTAAGCAAATGTGATTTGCATTCTCTGTCACCTAATTCTTACTACATCTTCCATTGGAATTTTCACAAAATAGACTCTTCAGGGCCTAAGATAACACCAATCATAGGAATAGATGAATGGTGCATTGATTTTTTTTTTACATGTAACGTGACTGGCTTGAATTTTAGAGTGAGGGCTGAATGATAGGATCAATGTGTACAGAGCTGGTTTACCAACTGCATTACAGACCTACGTTTCCTCTTTCACATTTAAAGAGGAAATGGAGAAAAAAACTATTGTACTCAGTTTAAGATGAGGTTATTGAGTGTACAGTTAGTAAACATTGCTATACAGTCAAACCAGTTATCAAGTAAATTTTTCTAACACTCATAATTCTTTTTTCAATAACATAAGTATCCTCTTGATTGATTTAGCATGAAAGTGTAAATCAAAAATTTCTAACATTCAGAAAAAAGAAAACTACACTGAGGAGACCATGTAGGAACCCAGAAAATTATACGTTGATGCAGACAATGTGTTTGTGAAGGTTGGAGCTGCAATTTATTATTTTGGCTCCCCAAAATGCATACACACTTAACAGTTGATAGCTCAATTGATGTTTTTTGCTTTTTATATTTAACCCATTGGAATTAATAATCATTCAAAGTGTGTATACACTTTTGGGAACACTCTATATATGATTTTCCTGATTCATAACTCTGGTTAAAAACCAAAGTCATGCAATGACATTTGCTTTCGTCCTCCTATGGCTCTGTTTGTGTGCTTCTTGCAGGAGAGCCTCAGAGAGCAACGCACACTCACTCACTCAGACATGGCACCCTACAGCCTGCCTGTGAGGATGAGAATGAGTACTCGTCCTCAGCTGCTGGCCGACCTAGCACTGCTCAGGATACATGAGGCTGTGAGTATTAAAGGGAAATAACAATGCTGTGGCACACGTTTGTTCGTTCTCTATGCTAAGAATAGGTTTAATGTGCCCCTGTCCTCTGTTTGCAAAAAGAAAGCAAATCGGAATTTGCAAAACATAACGTGAGAAGTTCATCTGGAAGCTTCCATCAGCAGGGCTCCCTGGACACTGCGGTCCTGTTCTTCGCTGTCAGCTTTGACCATTGTTTGCCTCACATTGTCTTTCAAACGGGAGGCTTCCTTCATCAACTTGGAAAAAAGCATCGATCTATTGTCCAAAAATGGGCCAACAGAGCTCCAAAATCTAAAATTGTGGTTCTCAATGAGGTCAACAAAAACATATTACTATATTATGCTTCAATGATCGACAGCTTTTCACTTACAATTTAAGGCACAAACAGTACGGTGTGCAGTCTTATTAACTAGTCTAATAAAAAGGTGGCATTAAGTACTCACATTATTAAAATTATTCTTGCTGGATTCTCTGCATTTGCATGCATAATTAGTCAGAAGATTCAGATGACAGTATTGTGACATCTGCCAGCTAATATAAAAAGCTAATATAAGATGAGGGCGTTTAAACACAGGGAAATGGGTGTGTCTTTCAATAGCACTGTCGGAGGTAACGCAGAAGGAGCCATGTTAAAATATAGTAGGCAACATGAATCATAACATTTTGTGATTTGGGGACTACTTAAAGATAAGTCCTTATTTATGCAGATTCTCCTTGAGTGTCTTGTGTGTCTACATATGATCCTAGACAATTTTAATTTGGATTTATTTCTTAGGTAAGAGTTTAACTCTCATGTAATTATACCTGATAACACATTTGGGTCCTTCAGTTCAAACGCGTTCGGCATGGTAAATTAGTACACACTGGATTCATCTCACCACTGGATTGGAACCCTTCCATCCTGGCTTCGGATGGAAAAATGAAACAAGTGCAATGATAACAAAGAATTTTAATAGACTGTCATTAATCTTCTATAGCTCTTCCTGGATGGGAGTCTAGTATATCTGCTTTCCATCCTAATTATAATATTGGTTACAACAGTGTAATTTGTCACGCAAAGCAGCTGGGATGCTACACTCCAGTCCAAGATCAAGTTCGCTGGTTGGAATTCTGACACCACAGCAAAGACTCTTGGTTCTGCGGAGCCTCCTACTCTTAGAACCTGAAAGATGTCCTTTTGAGTTCAACACAGACTCCGCGCCCTCTTTCCCCCTTTTGGTCTCAGCTATTCCTGTTTCCAAGAAAAGGAGGAGGCAAAGTACAAACTCCATGACAATGGCATTGGACCATCCGGCCTGCTTTTCAGTGCATTTGAAGGACGCCTTCTCCTTGTCTGCTGCGTTGAATAAAAAAGTCAGCCTTGTCCAGCTGGCGGTGCAAGGTGGTTGAGTGTCAACCTAGTCAGGAACCAGGAGGTCACGGTTCGATTCCTGGTCAGGGCACATGCCCGGGTAATGGGCTTGATCCCTAGTAGAGGGTGTGCAGGAGGAAGCTGATCAATAGTTCTCTCATCATTAATGTTTCTATCTCTCTCTCCCTCTGCCTGCCTCTCTGAAATCAATAAAAACATATTTTTTAAAAAGTCAGCCTTTCAAGAGATACAATGGTCACATTTTCACACCCCAACCCACCTGTGTCTCTCACGAGGAGACAGACATCTCATCAATATTAGAATTTGACAATGTTCTCCAGCATTAACCCATCTAAGCGCTGACTTCACTGGAGTTTGCCCCGGCTCTGGGGAGGCCAGTTACAGCCACTCAGATGCTCAGCATAGCCCAACGGCATTTATCTGTTCAGAAATACTCTCAGTGTATAATGCGCAGGGCTCTGGCTTGGAGCGAAATACACCACCGCGGACATGCATGCTTTCGCCCTCTGGCTCCACATTTGGCATTCAGGTTTCAACTGCTGAAGAATATACATATGCATGAAAATCATTCATTTCTAATTCTTCCATGGATTTGTATAATCTTCCCATCTTTTAGGCTACTAGCACATGCATCGGAGTGCAAGTGGTCCTTACTGAGACATAAAGTCAGGAGAGCAGTAGCCGCATTTTTACTCATTAGGTTTTTTTTTAATATGTTTTATTGATTTTTTATAGAGAGAAAAGGAGAAAAATAGAGAGTTAGAAACATCGATGAGAGAGAGACATCGATCAGCCATCTCCTGCAAGCCCCCTACTGGGAATGTGCCCGCAACCAGGATACATGCCCTTGATCGTAATTGAACCTGGGACCCTTCAGTCCGCAGGCTGGCTGATGCTCTATCCACTGAGCCACACCGGTTTTGGCTCACTAGTTTTTACTGGAGGCCCAGTGCATGATATTCCTGCACTGGGCGTTGGAGGGGGATCCTTCATCCCGGCCTGTGCCCTCCCACAGTCTGGGGCACCTCTAGGGATGTCTGACTGCCGGCTTAGACACAGTTATTGTTGCAGAGGTGGGAGAGGCTCCTGCCACCACCACTGTGCTCGCCAGCTGACAGCCCCGCTTCTGGCTGAGCGGTGCTCCCCCTCTGGGAGTGCACTGACCACCAGGGGGCAGCTTCTGCGTTGAGTGTCTGCCCCCTGATGGTCAGTGCGCATCGCAGTGATGGGTAATCATGCTGTTCAATCGATTTGCATATTAGCCTTTTATTATATCAGATGAGGTCAGGTGCACGCTGTTAGGAGAAGAGAGAGGGTTCATTGGTTTATAAAATGCTTCTGTTCAGCAGCTGGCGCACTGGAAGGCAAGCCTTGCTATTTCTAACTGATAATAAACACGGTTTAGGAGAAAGCATTTCAGTACTCAGCTCACGGTCTGAGAATGTTGCTCTGAAAACCTTTTCAAGTCAGCTTCTCTTCCTCCTTTTCTTCTCTTTCTTCCAGTTCTAATAAAATGATGCCTTTGACACTGTCCGCTGGGGATGGAGCTGATGTGCCACAGATACTATCTGTTCAGTGAACGCACAGAACGCATTTAGGTTTATAGATTCTTCAGCATTAAATGCATCTCACAAAGTCCATCTGATCCTTTCAGTTTAATCCCCTAGCCACTCACGGGATCTGTCATAGACAACAAGTCCCAATTTTAAATATGATTATTAATTATCCACAGAAGAATATTGTTGGCCTGGTAATCAGTACTTTAAAACTAAAGGGTGGGTGGTCAAATAGATTGCATTTTAGAATAGCTGCAATGAGGTGCAGCATACAATAGCCACACTGGAGTGGACAGTCTATCTGAGAAATAAAGTCTGGCCTTGCATCTATTTTTCTATTATTCGGGATTCCGGATCTGGCTTTCAATAAGATCACCGTGACTTCTTCCTGCTATCTCTCCCAGGCCGTGGCAGAATGTCCTTAAGTGTTTCAAATACGAGGTCTTGTGATTTAGCGAAAATAGCATGTGGAGTGTCATTTCAAATGATGTTCCAATATACCAATTTACCTTTCAAGCTTTAAAATGCTACTGCATCCTGAAAATGTATTATATTTATTAGAAGCATCTTTCTCCATGGGGAAGAGACACTTAAGGTACTGGTTTACAGATTTGCTAATTTCTGTTACAGGGGTAAAGTGCTCTTAAAAATTGGATGACATGTAACCTACATCTTATTCTTACTTCCCCCATAATTTTTACTTTTTTCTTAAAAAAAAAAAAAAAGTGAAACAAATTTTAAGAATTTTCCTTAAATGAAACCGAAAAAAATAAAGTTATTTATACTGACCACATGACCCTCATGAGCGTGGTATGCATATGTAATTAGAAGCTGAGTCCAAAATCTCCACTCCATCTTGTGCCCTGAAGGGCAGGCCATGGCTTTAAAATATCAATAGTCTAAAGGAAATTGTCATCACACTGGAATAGGCTCCATCGTTTCACATGCATCGTTTGATTTATTGAGACATTCTCTGGGCTAAATATGGAAATCCATCTCTCTTGTCATGTCAGTTTTTTTTTAATATATCTCAGACCTTTTGCACAAGAAAACAATATAGCTGATTCAGCCAAAGCATTAATCAACACTCATAACGACAGGTAGCTTAGATTTCTTTAGAATTTACTAAGTGAGTTCGCAGCCAGTTTCTCTCTGATTTATCCTAACGGCACCGAGAAGCCAAGCAGGCCTGCCAAGGACCCCCGTTTGTGCAGACAGTTCAACTCACCCACAGAGATACGGTGATTTGCCGAACGCTCACAGCCAGCCATCAGCTGACTTGGGATTCGAAGCTAAATATTCTGAATAAATTGCGTGCTTTACACCTCACTCCTGCATAAAAGCACAATGTCTAAGAGTAGTTAATAACTGTTGTACCTTTCTGTCCCAAATTTATACCGTTTTTATAACAAAACCTGACACACCTTCACATCTATATTTTTTATGAGACATCTCTCATTTCCTTGTAATATGAAATGGTCCAAGCTCATGGTGGGATACATCGTTTTCACTATCACTGGGAGCAGCGGTCATAGTGAACAATACCAAAACAACTTAACAAGAAAAATAAATGAGAGAGAGAGAGAGAGAGAGAGAGAGAGAGAGAGAGAGAGAGAGTTATTGTTCCACTTATTTATGCATTCAGGGGTTGATTCTTGTACGTGCCCTGACCAGGGTCATTGCACAATCTTGGTGTATTGGGAGGATGCTCTTAGCAACTGACTTACCCAGCCTGGGCGAGACAAACTTTACCATTTGGTTTTCCTAGTTTGTGAGCAGACGTGTGATGTTAACTAGGCTATCTAATCATTTTCAATCAGTAGCTGTAATTCAGACCCATGGGAAATACAATTGAATAGTGACTTGTCTAAAATCTGCATGTAAGCCCACTGACAGCCAATGAACGGGCTGGAAGCCAGCCAACACCATCTTGGAATCTGGTGCTGACACTCTTAGGACTGGAGTTCATATGTGACCACATGTGTGTGCTGCCTCTGTTCTATCAGCTCTCAGCTGTGAGCACGCCGAGGAGTTCCTGCTAGACTTTTGCAGGGCACAGAGCAGTGATGTGATTTTGAGCAGACGCTCAGCAAACACCTCCTCCTCCACCCTCTAGAATAGTGGTTCTCAACCTGTGGGTCTCGAACCCTTTGGGGGTTCAAGGACACTTTCACAGGGGTCACCTAAGACCATCCGAAAACACAGGTATTTACATTATAATTCATAACAATAGCAAAATGACAGTGATGAAGTATGGTTGGGGGTCACCACAACATGAGGAACTGTATTAAAGGGTCGCGGCATTAGGAAGGTTGAGAACCACTGCTCTAGAAGAACCAAAATCGGTATGGCAATCGGTAAAGTTCAGGAAGGTAAGAAAAATCTCTCTGTCTTCCATGGAGTGCTCTCTGACCATCAGTCGGGTGTCTCCTTCGTCGTTACCTCGCTCACCCATTGGCTGAGTATACACGCTGTGATTTAGAGGTTCAAGCGGCTGATGGCTATGAACACAGTGACCCCAGGGCCTTCCAGCATCCGTGCAGCGAGGCGAAATGGGTACGTGTCCTCCTTCTCATCTGCGTTGCTTGCTCTTTTCTTCAGGCCCAGTGTGGCCAGCTGAGTGATGGATGCCTAGGATTTTGCTCATGATCGTCTCCTTCTTTCTTTCATTCCTCTGTGTGTCTACAACACGCCCACCCTCCACAGTCCATTCACTTAATACAATCATTAACTGCCGATATCTGAAACCAGTTCCCGTTCATCAGGCGTTTCTGCCAGGCGTGATTTGTATCGATGGCTTATCATCTGCAAAGAGCCAGGCTCGTGTTCCCTCATGCAGGCCATTAAAAATACTTGTTCACAAATAAATATGTGCTCTAATTCATCCTGTATTAATTATAGCTATTGAGGGATTTATTTATTATGAATTAATTTTGAACTCTTCATTTTTTTATTTATTTGGCAAGTCCAAAGAGGAATGTAATTTTTTTTGTATTTGCAGCTATTTCCCCGTATATGCATTTCCATTTTGAAAATATAACTTCATCAAAAGTCCTTTTTTTCCCATTTCTCTTAGGCTATGGAAATATAAAAGCGAATTCCTCCGTATTCAGAGCTACTAAAAATAATTATTTAGAGCACTCAGATATGCCTTTAAAAAAAATCACACATAGGTATGCATAAGAGTTACTGAACAGATAGGGCATGTTATAAACTTTTTACTATTTAAAACTAGAAATAGCAGTTGAAGCAAAAAGCTGTGTATAGGTATAATTAAAATATTTTGGAATCTAAAATTCCTCTCTGTGAGAAAAAGCTGTGTGTAGGTATAATTAAAATATTTTGGAATCTAAAATTCCTCTGTGAGAAAAAGCTGTGTGTAGGTATAATTAAAATATTTTGGAATCTAAAATTCCTCTGTGAGAACTAATGTGGGAGTTGGTTGAAGCATTTTGTGTAACCTTAGCGGGCCATACGCCCCATTTCTGTTCTGCTCTGAGAGGCAGCTCTTAAAGGACTCAATAATAATTGTCTTTCTTCCGGTGGGAGAAGGTTCGGGAAGCAATAAGAGGATTTGCAACAGAGCTCGAATTTAAGACCGAACAACTTGCAGGGCTAGGGACTGTCCCCCTTTCTTCACCAGGAAACCATGGCTAGCTTCCTGTCTGGGAAGGTTTCCTGTTTCCAGTCAAGGAAAGAAACAGGAAAACACATCTCTTTCTGTCCTTTGTCATAATCGAGGTTGTGATCATTTCTACAGTAAAAAACAAAAGTAACTTCGTTAAACCAGCCACATTCCCAAATACATTTGCGATTGGAAGCCATGTGAAATGTGACAACAGAAAAAAAAAATACTAGTGCCATGTGGGAAAACCAGCCCATGGAATAAGCTTGGAAGAATGCTAATGAGTCCCTGTCAATTATTCAAATGCGCTAATCTGGTTTTCCCATTGTAAAAAGGCAAAGGGATGGAAAATCCTTAAAAAACCTGAAATATGGGTATATCAGGATAGACTCAGTCTAATAGCAATGCAGAAAAAGATGTATAGCTAATAATGAAAGAAAATTAAAGCCAAATACAGTGGTACCTCGAGATACGAGTTTAATTTGTTCCGTAACCTTGAAGCGTAGGAAACTATGAGACACTCGAGTCGAGGTAAACTGGTGGGTCGTGTGCAGCCGGCTGCTCTGTGCAATTACTCCTATGTCAAATGTTGCTCATATTTCAAAGCAAAAATAGCTCGTATCTCAAAAATCTCCTGTTAGGGCACTCGTATGTCGAGGTACCACTGTAATAATATTATCCTCAAACTGAATGGTTCTACTGAGTACCAAAGATAATAAAAATAGGTCAGTAGACAGAGAGTAAATTGGTAGAGATACTAGATACTAGATAGATAGATAGATAGACAGACAGATAGATAGTAGATAGGTAGATAGTAGATAGGTAGATAACAGATAGGTAGATAATAGGTAGATGAAATTTTACTCCACCCTGGATGAGGATTATATTACACCTATAAGGACACGTTTCAGTATTAAACTCGGATGGAGGGTGAGGGGACAGGTTTTCTTTAATGCAGGGTCTGAAAGGAAGGACTGTATCTTGTCACCAGGATTCACAGCACGGAGAGCAGCAACAGTTAGAGGGAAGCGCTTCCTGCCTTACCAAATTCTTACCAACAAATGCCTGGTTTCGGAAGGCGTGGTTCATTCCGGGATCCACCGGAGACCCCAGATCCAGACCATTCCCCCTGACTGGACCCAGTGTCTCATCCTTCTAGAGCAGTGGTTCTCAGCCTTCCTAAGGCTGCGACCCTTTAAGACAGCTCCTCATGTGGTGGTGACCCCCAACCATAAAATTATTTCCGTTGCTACTTCATCACTGTCATTTTGCTACTATTATGAACTGTAATGTAAATATCTGATATGCAGGATGTATTTTCACTGCTACAAATTGAACATAATAAAGCATAGTGATTCATCACAAAAGCAATATGTTATTATATATTGTGAAATATTTCTTTCTAATTACAAATAAATGATATTTTGTCTTGAATCGTAGTGTAGCATGGGTAACAGTCTTCATAGGACAACAGTAAACTACATGGCTACCCTTTGCTACACCGAGGAGTGGTCTGTTGGTTCCTAAGACCATGGGAAGTAGGTGTTTTCTGATGGTCTTAGGCGACCCCAATGAAAGGGTTGTTCAACTCCCAAAGGGGTCGCAACCCAAAGGTTGAGAACCACTGTTCTAGAGGCTAAGCATTGAACACCATCCTAGTTCAAGATCAACAACTTTCACCATCATCCTCAAACCCTCCCCTGTAACACTCAGGTGCAAGAACATTCCGGAACTCAGGGCTGTGGAAGCAGAGCAGGTTCATGATCCAAGTGCCTGCCAGAGCTGTGCTAGAAACTTCCAGACCCGATGTTGGCTTAGTCAGCAAAACCAGGACCAACAATAAAACACTCCCGGAAAGAAGGTGATAGGTGCTCTATCAAAACAAACCAATCAGAACCCCACCATGACAACAAAGGAGTTCCAGCAGGCTGAGATTTCTCTTTGGCAACAGGAAACATTAACAGAGAATTTCATTTTTTTCTTTTCTTTTTTGGCACATCGAGTCTCCCTAAGTTATTTTCTGGATACAGTCAGGTTTCTGAGGGCGCATTGTTCTGAAACGTTAAATCAACCACATGAGATTATTTATGAGAGGTATTTTGTGACGGCGGCAATCTGCTGTAATTGTGGCCGCCCTCTTGGCTTTGCAATGAATACGTGTATTTTCCCCACTTGTTTCTTGAATTTCTCATCAGGCCAGGCAGGATTGGGGCACAGCCCGATTTTAGGCCGAGCTGAAAATAAAGGAAGTACCTGGGAGTTGATTTTCACCTTCCAGGAGTCCTCCCTGCCCCATCCCCTTCCTCCTGCTCCGTGTCGCATCAGTGCAGGCGAGACCTCACAGGGCTCTGCCATTGGCACTCTGGTACCTTCCTCCTTGTGGAATGGCCTCCCCCTAATGGGTGTCCATGTACTTATTGGAACTAAGACCATTCCCTTTCGGACACAGAATTGCAATGTCTTGTGGGAATCCACAGTGCAGTGCACACTCAGAAGCCAGGTGTCTGGATCCCATCCTCCTTATTAGTTTGTGAGAGCTGGCATAATGAAGGACCGCACAGAGGCTTAAATAACAGAAAGTATGGCCTTACAGTTCCTGGGACTAGAAGTGTGAGGTCAAGGGGTTGGTAGGGTCAATTTACAGGCAATGACAGTTGACCTGTTTCATGTTCTCTCCTAGTTTCTGGTGGGTTGATAACAATCTTTGCGTTTCCTTGGCTTGCAGAAGAATCACTAGATTTGTGTGTTCATGTGTATATGGGTTCTCCTTGTGTGTGTGTGTGTGTGTGTGTGTGTGTGTGTGTGTGTTTCTCCAAATTTCTCCTTTAAAAATATTTTTATTGCTTCAAAGAGGAAGGGAGAGGAAGAGAGAGACTGAAACATCAATGATGAGAGAGAATCATCAATTGATTGCCTCCTGCACAGCCCCTACTGGGGATCGAGCCTGCAACCCGGGCATGTGCCCTGATCAGGAATTGAAACAACTTGACCTCCTGCTTCATAGGTTGGCACTCAAACACAGAGCCATACTGGCTGGGCCAAAATTCTCCTTTTGTAAGGCTACCAGTCATATTGGATTATATGACCTGATATTAAGGTAACCAATTACTTCTTCAACAATCTATTTCTAAATAACCTTGCGTTCTAAAGTATTGAGGGTATGGGCATAAAGATATGAATTGGGTGACACTAATAAACCTGAAACAACCTCTTACATTAGCCTCTTTGAGCCAAAGTTCTCATAGCCATTACCACCAGAATAGCACTATTGTCTTTCTCACAGTGAAGTGAAATTTTGGACTGGACCACGTGATGTTCCCTTGGGCAGGATCGTTCCCCGGATTCCTTGTCTGTAGGAGTCAAGGAGAGAGTCTAAGGGTGAATCCACAGATAAAAGATGGTGGAGCAAAGGTGGAAATTTACTGAAGAGCAAGTAGAGACTCCCGTATAGGGAAAGGGAAAGATTCTCACAGCACAGACACCCACGTGGGGAGGGGGGAGAATCCCACTGAGGTCTTTTTTCCTGTGGTTTATAAAGGTTGTAGATCCTGGTGTCTTGATATCCCCCTGATGGGTCACTATTTCCTTGGAGTGGTTACTATAGTAACTCCTAACTCAAAGGTGGAACCTCATAGGGGACATGTGAGGTTCTCCCCCCTCCTTTCTTACTGTTTTCCTATTCCCTCTTGGCTTTCTCCTTCTCCTTCTGGATGAAGGGCTTCCTTCTCTTTGTTTTGTAAATACAGACCTGTTGCTGTTCCCAGCTCCCTCTTTCTATGGAAACGTTCCTGTTCTCGCTTTTCAGCTCCCTATTCTATGGAAAAACACCTTCTGCTGCTTTGCAGCCCTGTGCTTTTTCCATGGTCCCCTTAATTTCTAAAATGACCTAAACCTTTTTCACCCCTAAAAATTCCTGTTTCAGTAGTCCTGTCTAATAAACAGGGAATATGCTAATTGACCCCCATGCCATTGCAAAGATGGCGACACCCACAGCCAATAAGGAATATGTTAATTGAGGGAATATAATAATTGAGAATGTGGATGTCAAGATATACCCTCAAAGATGGCAGCGCTCACTGCCACAAGATGGCAACGCCCAGTCCCCTCACCCCACTGCGCGCCTGCCTCCAGAGTCCCCTGGTCCCCTCTGCCGCCCAACCACCCAGGGCCAGCCCAAGGCACAGGCAAGACTCGGATTGTGGCTGCCCAGCCACCCAGGGACACCCAAGGCTCAGGAAACCAGGGCCAGCTGAGGCTTGTGCTGCCGGCAGTGGCAGCAACAGAGGTGTGAAGGGGCATCACCTTCTCCTGATTGCTTAGTCACCTCCTGCCTCTGAGGGCTCCCAGACTATGAGAGGAGACAGGCCAGGCTGAGGGATTGCCACCTCCATTGCATGAATTTTCATGCACCAGGCCTCTAGTGTGTTTATAAAGATTGACAGAATTAGTCCCTATAGAGCACGTAGAACAAAGCCTGGGCCATCATAAGCATGATCGGTAATGAGTGAATACATCTCTAATATTAATCCATGGTAACAGAGATGTCCATGGAACAGGTGTTTAACTCAAATCCCTGTAACGTCTGAGAGCTATAGTTCTTTTCCGCAGGCAGTACTTCTTGGTTATTTTTCACATGCCAGGCAAGTGGCACTGGGGAAAGAATCATGGCGCCCATCACTAAGCGCTGCTTTTAATCCTTGCATAGGCCACCTGGCATTACAAAGTCCCTGGTTTATCATCAGAAAGGCTTTCAATAGAAGGTTCCAGTAACTCTCCCCTATCAGGCCATGCATTTCAGGGATCCATGTGACTGCTATTCTTCAATGGTTCATTCAGGAAATTGCTACTGTAGCTTGCTTTATGTGCGAAATATTTAGATTTTTAACATAAAATTTTAAATGAACATTATCATACGTTAATGTGGATTAAAAAAAAAGAGAGAGAGAAAGAAATAATGCCAGAATATTCCCTCGGGCTATTTAAACTAAGGTGCAAACAGATTCAGTACTGTTAAGATGCAAATGAACCCCATACTGCATTCTGATACAGTTGTATAAATGTTTGTATTTCTGTAAGCTTGATAATAATAAAGCTTTGAGGTTATTTTTATGCACATATTTTCTAAAAACCCATTAACACCTTTCCCACCTGCTTGCATTTCGTGTTTTATGTTGTGATATTGAAAAAAATGATGGGGTTCTTTCTTGCTGTAATCTGGCCTGCACGTTATTTTTAAGTGTGCTGCAAACTCATATGAATAGAGATTGAAGGAGCATTTTTAGGCAATTAAAATGAGCATGAACCCAAGATTCCAAAGTGATGGCAGGAATTTAAATATTGCAACTAGAAGTTCAGGCCTTCAAAAGAATTGCTATTTCCTGTTTTTGACAACTAAGATGTTAACTTTTTTATTTCTTCATTTAAAAATATGTATTTTTGAAAGTATTAAAGCATTACACATGCCCCTTTCTTCCCTCATTGACCTCTTCTAGCTTGCTACCCCATCTGCCTCCCCCTCCTCCCAAACAGGCCCCAGGCCTTCACTGCACTACTGTGTGTGCTGTCTGTGTCCATGTGTTATACATATATGCATACAAGTTCTTTGGTTAATCTCTTCCTATCCAAATCACCCCTCAAACCTTCCCTCTCAGGTCTTTTTTTTTTTTTTAATATATTTTATTGATCTTTTTTTTTTTTTTTTACAGAGAGGAAGGGAGAGGGATAGAAACATCGATGAGAGAGAGACATCGATCAGCTGCCTCTTGCACGCCCCCTACTGGGGATGTGCCCACAATCAAGGAACATGCCCTTGACTGGAATTGAACCTGGGACCTTTCAGTCCGCAGACCAACGCTCTATCCACTGAGCCAAACTGGTTTCAGCTCTTTTTTTTAAATCAACTTAATCGAGGTATAATTTCCATACAATAAACAGATATATAAAGAATATAATTAGATAAAGTTTGACTTTTGTTGATATTCATCCACCACCACATTCAAAATAACGCCCATTTCCCCTAATGTTTCCTGGTAACTTTCATAACCACTCCCTCCTGGCCTTGCCCTGCCTCCCTGACCCCTTCTCTGCTTTCTTCCACTGTAGGCTAGTTGCAGTTTCTAAAATAATGTATAAATAGAACCATGCAAAAGAGACATAGGTATCTTTGTCTGACTTGGCCACTTGGTGTAATTTTGTGAGGTCTGATTTATCCATGTTAATGTATCAATAGTTTTTGTTTTGTTTTGTTTATTGCTAACAAACATTACACTGTTGGGCTATATAGTGGTACCTCGAGATACGAGTGCCCTAACATACGAGATTTTTGTGATATGAGCAACATTTGAGATAGGAGTAATCGCGTGGATTGGCCAGCTGTACAGGACCCACCAGTTTACCTGGACTCAAGAGTCTCATAGTTTCCCACGCCTCAAGGTTACGGAACAAATTAAACTCTTATCTCGAGGTACCACTGTATTACAGTTTGTCCATTTACCTATTAATGGCCATCTGAGTTCCTTCCAGCTTTTGACCATCACAAGCGAAGGACCCATGACCATTAATGCACAGAGTATATGACATGATATCCTAATTGTTTTGAATTTGCAATTTACTAATGGTTTTCTTTCTATCTCGCTGGCCACACCTTTGTTTCTTTGTTGGTTTCTCGTGCTCACCTTTACAGAAAAAGAGATGATGTCGCACAGTACTGTAGGAAGGAACCATTTTAGCTCAGGATGTTTCTTTGTGTCTTAAACACTTTCTATGTTCCTATTGTGCTCAGGTTGGGAAAAGCAGGATCCAGAAGATAATTTCCCTCTGTTTTGAGTTTTAATTTTGTTGTGTTTTATTTACTTACTAGAGGCCTGGTGCACAAAATCCGTGCAAGAGTAGCCTTCCTTCCCCAGGCTTCTGGTAATGGCTTCTCTTGAGCTACCCAGACCCAGACTTCCCTGGCAGATGAGACCCCACCCACCCACCGCAGCCTGCCTGCTGTTGGCCTGTGCCTCCCTCTGTGGGGCAATCAATGGCTGGGCCCCCGACCAGCCCCACTGCACCTGCCTTGGCTGGCCTGGTGCCGGTGATTGTTATAGCATGTTCCCTGATGGTCATCCAGATGGCTGTCCCACTGTTAGGCCATTAAGTTGATTTGCATATTATGCTTTTATTATATAGGATTTTTTTAGCGCTATTGCTTGAGGCAGTTGGTACTGAACTCTTGAGATTGAAGAGGGTCAGACTCATCTTGGTGACAATGGCCACATGTGACTTGAGACAGAAAATAAGATTTGAAGTGGTGCCTCCATAGAGAAATTATTATCTCCTCCCAAATCTTCCAAACGTGTCCTGGAACTCTGAAGCACGCTATGAAAAGAACACAGCCTCCTGGTATAAAATTGGTTGAGTCTCCTGACATCTTAGAACATGGAGATCACATCTGTCATCTGTTATTGGTGACCTGACTCTTTTTAAGCATAATTATTTTGTAATCTCCTTTCTATATCAAACATGGCCAATAATTTCAAATTGTATGATTCTTCATCAAGAAAAACAAAAACTAAATCCTGAAAAACAGTGATTAGAAGAATTTGGTACTCTTTGCACAAGGCCAGTTACTGACCTCAGGAATTCCCTTTCACACACTTCAATAGAAACATATTTGTGTGAAACTCTGTTAGAGTAGAACTTACAGGTGTGGAACTTGGTGTGATAGACACTGTGTGTTGCTTTGAACATTTCTGGAAAAAGGTGTTTGTGAATTAACCTAGAAGAGTGTAGTCCATAGATAAGGATTTGTTTTAACCAACTTACTTTGGTTAAAAATATGTTTTTAAGTGCATCCCTGGGGCACGCTGATGCAAACTTGTTTTGCACCCTCACTGACAAGCACCTGGACCACCGTGGGTAAATAACCTGGCTATATAATGGGGACTCGAACCAGAGACCATCCATCCATGCCCGCTCTGCATCCTGCTCTATGTCAAATGATGAAAGACAGCTGAAGCCCCGATTGAACTGCAATCTAAGTCCGCGAGATCCCGGAAGCTAGAAACCGTGAAGATCTCCCTGCTGACCTGAACCTTGCCAACATCAGTAGAGACAATGTCGTAGCTCTCCACTGAGGAAGCCACACTCCGGGATCCTGTGAAGCCTGTACCCATGGCACCAGGAATGTGTGTGAGTAATACAGTGCTGTGTGATTTACAGCTGTGTATTTTTGTGTGGCGGAACTCCTCCGTCAGTTTTAACTATATTAACACAAGGTCAGATGATGATGCCTACCCTCGGTCCTGCTTGTGTAGAGTAGTCTCTTCGCTAGCAACTACTTAATGTCTGAACACCTGTACGGTTATGTTTATCTCAAGGGATGCTTTGAACAACACCCCATATACTCTACTCGGACAATACTCATGAAACAAAATGAAATTGTAAAGGAGATACAGTGGTACCTCGAGATATGAGTTTAATTCATTCCATAACCTTGAGGCGTGGAAAACTATGAGATGCTCGAGTCGTGGTAGACTGGTGGGTCGTGTGCAGCCAGCCCATCCTCGTGATTACTCCTATCTCAAATGTTGCTTGTATTTCAAAGCAAAAATCGCTGGCTCAATGGCTCGTATTTCAAAAATCTCGTATGTTAGGGCACTCGTATCTCGAGGTACCACTGTACTAAGTTCCTAATCAGTGAGATAGTGAATTTTCCCACACTCTGAGCAAGAAAGGTAAATTCTGTTATGTCACTGTGCTAACGGGAACATTAGTGACTCCTGGGGTTTGGTAATAGGGCTTCGTGTGTTTTACCTCCAGGTCATTTGATAATTTTAAGTGACCTGTGGAGACTTAAATGTTTTATGCTGTTTTCTATCTCTGTGACAGCAGGAACAAAGGAAGATGAATAAGAACAACCTTTAAGTATGAAAAAACACACACCCATAAATGAATATCAAAGAGCAATCCATATCCCTATCTCAAAACACAGCTGATGAAAATGTCTTGATGAAAACTTTTTAAAATTATGAAAATTAAACCCACCAAAGGACTGGGTCCTTGGCATATTCTGAATTTGCCCTTCAATGTTGAACTCTGAAGACAATGAACATGTAAACTGGGGTGAAATAAGAATGAGAAAAACAGCATATTTCATAACTCTTATGTTAAAGCATACTCATGAAGGATACATTTACTCAAAGTACAATAATAAAGAAACTTTTAAACAACAGATTCAAAAAAATTTAGTGCATTTCCTTTTCCTATAATGGAAGATAAATTCTAATTCTAGTCCTTACTAAACCTAAAGGACAAACCATAACATAAGTCAGGTGAGGGGAAAACCAGCCAATCTAATGTTTTGTGATTACCTAAGACATTTTCAGTGTCATGAATCTATATGGATTCGATCTGAGCGAAGGCTTCCAGATGTGGACTGAATTATACTGTCCTCCCTGGCCATTCAGCTTGCAGGTCATAACTAATGAGGCACAGACTTCATAATTTGGTGAGCCAATCAACATGCATTAATAATACCCCGTTGTTCTGTTCTCCAGAGAACCAGACTTTTCTGCTCTAACTGGTACAGATTCCCAGTACCTGCTCCTT
Source organism: Lasiurus borealis (assembly GCA_004026805.1). Classification (NCBI taxonomy): domain Eukaryota; kingdom Metazoa; phylum Chordata; class Mammalia; order Chiroptera; family Vespertilionidae; genus Lasiurus; species Lasiurus borealis. Next base: position 64,677 of record PVJN01000119.1, on the reverse strand, counting down.
CACCCCACTTTCTGCTACGCTCCCTAAAAATACGCTAACTGGTAAGTCAATGATTCCATCCTGGAAATGTGGGAGCCCCCACTGACCATTTTTCTTTCCCTGATGTTATTTTATTATTTCGTTACCAACACAGACATCTTTGCACAAAAAATGGTTCAATGTCTTTTTCCCAAGACAGGATGTGCTATGAAATGACTATCATGAATGGATTAAGTAAATAGTGATTCAAAACTTTCAACTAAACTGAGTACACTGAACTGTGTTTGCTATAGAATCCTCAAATGTTAACTTCTTACGAAATGAAATATTTTCTGTTCTAATATGTTTAATGTTTCTCTGTTCCTGAAAAATAAAGAAGGTCTGCTATTGAGAAACTTCTTTCATTTCTGCGACTCAGCATTGTCAGTAAACCTGTTGGGTTCATCTGACATAAAGAGGGACGGACCCCTTCATAGGTAGAATTCATTTTAGATAAGTCCATGGCTTTTCTTCTAGCTTGGGTATATATTAGAATTAAGAATAATGTGTCCTTTGACTTCATATTACTTAATGTGCACATATTTATGTGCGTGCGTGCACACACACACACGCACACTCTAGGGGCCCAGTGCATGAATTTGTGCACCTTAAATTTGTAAACTGTAATGCATATATAATGAATATTGACAAAAATTCATCCTCCATGGATGGAGAAAACATAAAAAAGTACATTTTTCAAAATATAATTGGATACATAAATAAAATACTTCAAGAATCAAAGAACAAAAAATTAAGTAATAATAGTTGGGATTACTTGGGAGTTTATGTTTCTATCAATCTCACTTTACTTTCTATGTAAAATGTGAGTTGGGGTCAAGGTTCATTTTTTTTTCCATGTGGATGTTGGGTTATTCAGGTTTGTCTTTCTCTAAGTATTTCATCTTCCCCAACTGGTAATTCTCACCTGATTTTTCCACTGATTTTTAGATCTGGGAGGAAGAGGGAAGGAGAGAGAGAGAGAGAGAGAGAGAGAGAGAGAGAGAGAGAGAGAGAGAGAGAGAAAGAGAGAGAGAGAGAGGCGTGAGAAAGACATATTGATCAATTGCCTCCCACATGTGCCCAGACCAGGGCTGAGGACCAAGCCTGCAACCAAGGTACATGCCCTTGAGCAGACTTGAACCTAGGACTCTTCAGTCCACTGGCCGAGGCTCTATTTACTGAGCCAAAAGGGCTAGGGCTGTGGTCAGCAAACTGGCCTGCAAGCCACATGCGGCTCTTTGGCCCCTTGAGTGTGGTTCTTCCACAAAATACCACAGCCTGGGCGAGTCTATTTTGAAGAAGTGGTGTTAGAAGAAGTTTAATTTTAAAAAATCTGGCTCTCAAAAGAAATTTCAATCGTTGTACTGTTGATATTTGGCTCTGTTGACTAATGAGTTTGCCGACCACTGGGATAGCGCATACTTTCCCCATTGGATTGTTTTCAACTTTAGCTAGATAGATGGATAGGTAATCTCATAAATGTGGATCAATTTCTCACCTCTCTATTCTGTTTTATTTATCTATTTGTCTTTTTTTTATTACAGTATCACACAGAAAGAGCGTTTAAGTATGAAAGAAATAAATTTCAAATATGTGTGAGCTGGATCATCTGATTTTATTTAGATTTTAAAATATGAGATAAAAGTATCAAAATAGCAGGCGTTATTTTGATCACTGAGTACATTACTAATGGTCTGAGTAAAAGAAAAAACAAATTGCACACAAATGCTCCCCTTGAATAAACATTAAGCCAATGAAAGGCTGATGGATGACACATGATACAGACAATATTTTATTTGTCATTACTCTTCATGGGCCATTTGGAGCCATCAACTAAAAATGGAAAAAATAAAAGTGAAGAGGAGAGATTCTAGAATATTAGCTCCAATAGATGGTTTTAAAAGAGAGGAGAAATCTCTGTCACACCTACTTGCACAAAATAGGCACACGGCAACTCCACGCTGGATGGATGGATGCATGCATGAAGCAACGGATATTCTCAAAATATAGGTTACTCTGACCAAAATCTACAGTTATGAGGGACACAGCTATTTTGAGATGAGCTATGAATATGTACTCCAGGGGTGGGCAAACACAGGTTTACACTTGTCCCAATGAAAAAAAATACAATAATCAATACATAGCAACACAACATTGTGTGTACTCCCAACTGTAAACCTACTGTTTCCAACTCGTGGATTTCTCTGTGCGCATCTCCTTCTCACCTCTCACCCTACAACTCAAATTCTTCTCTTTCCAAACATTTTCCCCATCTCTTTAAAGGTGCCCTAATAAAAAGCAAACTGTCTTTACCGAGTTAGGTTTCTCAGCTCACACTCAGCACCTGCAGTTTTTTATGAAAAAGCAACCTTTGCTGGATTTGAAATGTTGACGGATTCCAAGTCGGTGACGTGCTCACAGTCTCACAGAATTATAACACGTTTATCTTTCTAGAGTTTGGATTCAGCGCAGGTCTCAGGATGTGGAAAGACAACAAAACAAATCTCACCACCCGGAATGGCTGCGAATCATAATGTTTTCTTCCCCACCCTTATTGTCATCACATCTCTCCGCTAATTCATCGGAGCGTGAGAACCAACACATGACTCCTGCCAAGTCTGTCACACAACAGCAAGTAGATCACCAGGAACACACACGCGTGTAAGGTGAGTTTGCTGATAAGCGGCACCTTTAAGATGGACGTGAGAATGTGCAGGGCATCTTCTGTCTACACTGCAGACTGGGAAGAGCCTTTCTCTTTTGGAGAAGGAAGTGGGTTCACAAGTGCAGAGAAATGGAAACCTACCAGCTACAGTGGACGGCGCTGAGGGGGACCCCAACATTTCCTCCCCAGTGGCTACAAAGCTCACTCCCCTACAGGTGATGCCAACAAGGTCAGCATCTTTGGGCAGCCAGGGGGAGGGGCTGCGCACTGTCAGGTGGATGAGAACGTCAAAGGCAAGATGTGTGCAGCCTGAGGTCAGGGTCATTTTGAAACATAAACGTGGACAATTGTCACAAGGGTCTTAAACCTGACACAAAAGCTGGCCATCTGAAGTTTTCTTGTGGGCTTAAAAGTCGCTTTTCTAATAACATTTTTGGTTAAAAACCAGGGCGGCTGCAACAGGCGTGGGTGAGTCTCCTTCAGGAAGAGCCATCCCTCTGAATTTTAACCGAGCGGCCACTGACACAGTTCACATTCTACGGGTGACAGCATTTGGCTCATCTCGTGTACGTCCCTCGGGAGTAATCAGAGGTCCTGGTGATTGTCTAGTTGGTCTGTAAGTTTTGTTCCAATGAGCAGTCTGCGAAGATGCTGAAGGGAAATCAGGGCGTGCAAAATGAGAGAAGGACAGAGAAGGGCACAGGGGGGCTTGCATAGCATTGAGAGGTTGATCCTCTGGGTGCTGCCCACACCTGAACCCTGGGCATCAAGCCATCAAGAGCACGTTAGATTTCCAGTATTAACTCCTGACAAAATCTATTTCTCCAGTCAGTCATTCAAGACATAACTGTTGGCCACTGTCCAATAAGTTCTTGGCACTGTGCAAGTTGCTGATAAAAAAATAAAAAAAGGAAACAATACCTATCCTCAAAGGAATCATCAATTCCTATGGATTCCAAATTGGTAAATAATATTTGAATCAGGATGTTATGGGTGCTAGATAAATCAAAGGCAGGTAGAATGAACATAAAGAAGAAAATCTGATCGATCCCCCTTGGAAAGTGAACTAGTGAGAACATAAGAAGATTCACAAAGGAGAGGAAATTTGAGCAGAATTTTAAAGAAACAAAAGGATTTCGCAAGATGCAATGGAAAGAGAAGGACATTTGAGAATGAAGAAACCTTCTTGCCAAAGATAAAAATATAAATGGAAAACCTCACATGTCCTTCATTTTTGGAATTTTTGTTGTTGCTGATGTTAATCTTCACCCGAGGATATTTTTTTTCCCCATTGATTTTTAAAAAGAGTGGAAGAGGGAGGGGAGAGAGAGAGAAACAGATGTGAGACACATCCATTGGTTGCCAATCACGCTTCCCTGACAGGGCTAGGGATCAAAACGAAAACCTAAGTACACGCCCTTGATCTGGAATCAAACCTGAGATCCTTCAGCCTGAGGGTCAACACTCTAACCATTGAACACACCGGCCAAGGCTCACATGTCCTTCTGATGTGGTTTCTACAGTGGCTGTCGATAAGAAAGCCTAATTTGAAATATAATATCCCCTCAATTTGGGTGTAGGGTCTACTGAACTATACTCACCCTGGAGCCTATTAAACATAAGCAAACAAGAATCTAATCACAAAATGCGGAGATCTCTACTGATGATGCCTGTGCTACTTACTCCTTAGGAAAGAATTCTCCTCCTGCACAGGCATTGAGAGTCTGATCACGCAGTGCGAGGACAGAGAATCCCATCTCCACCATGTCATTGAAAGCAATTGAGGGGTAGTTTCAGCCTATAATCTTCTGAAATATTGTGGTATTTCTTTGCATTAACCTGCGCACATTGGAGCTAATGCATTTGGTTAGCAGAATTTCACAGATCACATTCGCACCGCCGTTTATACTCTCTCCCCCTCCGATTTACTAATCCAGCAAATGACTGGATTGTTTTCAGCCCCAACACACGGAGGTAACGGAATTGTTTCCAATTTGGGAGGAAAAGTAATGAAGCTTTTTACAGTCTGATCTTAAGGCCCTTAAATAGGGGTGTGAACAAGCAAAACCGTCTCCCTCCTCCATCCCCCAGGCTCTTCCCCGGAAAGTCCACTTTTCTGGGTGTATGTGTGTGTGTGTGGGGGGGGGAAGGGGTCAGGGCTCGAATGCATTGCCTTCATGGAGGTGGACTAAGAACCCGGATGGACTATGCTCCATAAAAGGCGTTTTGTGGCCGTTGCATGTTCCAAAGATGGAGGCCAGGATGTGTTGCAACATGAAAGTCTAAAGAGATTCCTTCGTCCATGGCGCTCACCCTCAACCACCACTGCCTTCTAGAGTCTGCCCGTCCTGCTAAATATGCAGTAAAGAATGAAAAGCTCAGAGAACTGGGCCTGTTAGACTGGATCCGCCAGCAAAGACTGGAAACCCCAAGACGAGCGGTTTCATGAAGAGGAAGGCTCCTGGAAGGAGGACCCAGCATCGCTGAGAGCGCGCCCCGCTTTCCAGCTCTGCTGGCAGGAGCTTCCGGTGCTGACAGGTGCTCCCTGTGTCATGGGATGATTGGAACCCGGAAGAGCAGAAGCCAGGGTGCGGTGCTTCAGGGCCAGAAAGTGAGGCGGATGCCATGGCCGGAATGAGCAGCAAGGGCAGAGGAGCGGCCAGGGGCATGCGGCCCACCACGACCGCTGGTGATGCTGGTGAAATGGATGTTCCTGGGTCCAAATACAGAAGTAGCCAGACAATGCCCTGAAAATGGGAAGAACAGTTGACTTCTTTTGTTGTACATATATATACATATGCACACACATATATAATATATATACATATGTATGTGTATGTATATATATGTATGTATGTGTGTGTGTGTGTGTGTGTGTGTGTGTATATTTCCAATTGCTTTTTAGAGAGAGTGGAAGGGATGGGGAGAGATAGAGAAAGAGAAACATCAATGAGAGAGAGAGAGAAAGAGAGAGAGAGAGAGAGAGAGAGAGAAAGAGACAGACAGACAGACATAGATTGGTTGCCTCCTGCACATGCCCCGACTGGAGCCGGGCATCCAGCTTGTAACCCAGGTACATGCCCTTGCCTGGAATCCAACCTGAGACCCTCCAGTCCGAAGTCTGACACTCCAACCACTAAGCAAACCAGCGAAGGCAGTAACAGTTGATTCTTGAACAGCATAGGGTCTGGGGGCACCGACCCCCAGGCGGTCCAAGTCTACGTGTAACTTTCACCTCTCCTACAACCATGCTGTCTGCTGGCATCTGCAGGGGACTGGTTCCAGGGTCCCCAACCCACTTTCTACAGCACTATCCACCAATGCTCAAGTCCCTTAGGTGAGACGGTGCAGAGAAATGCATCCTGTCTGTAGGATGGATAAGCAGGATGCTGAAACCAACCGCTAACGGCGAGTCCCATCCTTGGCCTGGGGCCTGAATTGAGCCCATGCTCACAGACAGGTCCTCTGACTGGAGGAGAGGCTGGGTCCCCTCGAAGAAAGACCTGGGATCAAGGGGTGGGCGACATTCTCTGCGGTTGCTGCCCCTTCGCTGGGCCAGCGTGCCTCTCCCCAGATGTTGGCACTGGGGTGTCCAGGCTCACAGCTGCCCCTGGTCCAGGGCACCGGCTTTGAGCAATGGAAGCTGCCTGGCCCAGGAGAGCGTGCGCTCACCCCGGCCTGAAGCTCCTGCGAACGCCCGCTGACTGACAGGATCCCTAGGGCTGGCCCTTGTCCTAGGTGGGAGCAACTGGTGGCTCTATGGCTGCTCCAGGACAAAGCCAGTCTCCACCTGAGGCCACATCCTTGCTTCCCTTTCATCCCTGCTCTGTCTTGTTCCCCGTCTCCCTTCTAGAAGCACACCCTGGCGGAGTCACACTCACTCGTGATTGCAGGGAAGTGGCGATTTCTGGCTCTTCCCTTAGAGGACCCGCTGAGAACGTTGCTCCAAGTGCAAACCCCATCTGCATCCGGGGCGGAGGAGGCCTGATGGAGGCTTTGGGGCCCAGGTGCCCCTCCAGGTGTTGGCAAAAGCCATCCTGGCTCTCCCCCTGCCGCCTGCAAACCAGAGCTGCGCTGTGTCCGCCCAAGTCCCCTCATCTGCAAAAGTGGGGGAGTGACAGTGTTTATGGCCTAGTGCATCCATGAGGCAGTAAGTCACAGGCCTGGCTCAGTATCAGCTTCTGTACATGGTAGCTATTTCTACTATTTTTTAAAATATATTTTATTGATTTTTTACAGAGAGGAAGGGAGAGGAACAGAGACTTAGAAACATTGATGAGAGAGAGACATCAATCAGCTGCCTCCTGCACACCCCACACTGGGGATGTGCCCGCAACCAAGATACATGCCCCTGACAGGAATCGAACCTGGGACCTTTCAGTCCACAGGCTAATGCTCTATCCACTGAGCCAAACCGGTCTTGGCTCCACTATTTCTTTTTAGCTGCTATTAAGTGCTATTTCTTTACAAGATGCGTTATAAGGTATCATGACAATAATTACACACATTGAATACATTTCTTCTAGGTGCTAGGCGCTGTCTTAAAGCATGTTATGTGCACCTATGTAATTCTTTCAAGTACTCGATGAGATTAGCTTTCACATTTATGTTTTGCATCGGGGGAAACTAAGGAATGTGTGGGTAGGTGGTTTGCCCAATTCTAGCAGCTGCTAAGCAGTGGAGATGGGATAACAGCCCACATTCTGATGCCAGAGTCCTCTCTCCATCCCCACACTTTGCCACCTCACCGTCATCAATCCTAAAGACCCCAAAAGACAACATTTAAGAAGTGACTAATTGGAGAGTTGATAGCATTTTCAAACAGAAAATATAAACATTTGGTCTCCTTTAATGCCTCATACCTTCATCGTTTTCCTCTCAAAACTTTTTTTTTGGGGGAGAATCCAATCACTTGGATAGACGACATTTGAAATGTAAAAGATGCCAGTAAATGCCTTTTATTTTTACCCTTTGGTTCCTATTGTCATGCAAAGTGGTTTGGACGGGGAAATGTGTGGCTATTATGCTTTATCGGAGGGAATTTGGAAACAGCTTGATGCTCAATCTGCTTATATAAGTAATTTTTTATATAGAATTTGAACCTGTACAGATTTATTCTTATTGTGAAGATTAGCTTTTCAGAACTATTTTGTATTTTGATTTGCCGGAAATTCTTTAAATAATACAGGGAAGAAAATGCCTCTTTTGACTCCCATGTCTTTTTTTAAATCCGCTTTGATGACCGAAACTAGGGAGCTGATGGTTTAAATTATATAACTCACATACTTTTGCGGTCAATTTTATATAATCTACACATTTTCCTAGTTCTAAAGGAAAGTATGTCATTGAAGGCATAATTGTAATAATAACTTGGGATATGCACCTGCCATTATGCTAAGTCGCTAACCTGTACAGTAATGCTATCAAGTATTAGGTCCCTCATTTTACTTTATTTTATTCTTTTATTATTATTTTTTAACAATATATTTTATTGATTTTTTTACAGAGAGGAAGGGAGAGGGATAAGAGAGTTAGAAACATCAATGAGAGAGACATTGATCAGCCGCCTCCGGCACATCCACTGGGGATGTGCCCCAACCAAGGTACATGCCCTTGACTGGAATCGAACCTGGGACCCTTCAGTCCGCAGGCCGATGCTCTATCCACTGAGCAAACCAGCTTTGGCTAGATCCCTCATTTTATAATGAGGAGACTGGGCCTCCGAGGGTGCTCGGGATGAGCTACATGCACAGGTGCTGAGGGGCAGACCGGAAACTGGGAATGTAACATGGCAAAGCCCGCCCTCCTTACTGTCAGTATGTTATGCCACTTCCCTAGAGAAGCAAGTGGGAGCCACTGGATCTTGGGGGCGTGGAGGACACGCAGTAGACACGCGGAGGACTAGTGAGGAAGAGGAGAGAGATGTTCCCTGTGATGACCTTCTGCCGACGGACAGGGCCAACAGAAACCCAATAAATACGGTGACCATCGGGCACGTGCATTTCCATGGACTCCTAAGAGGATGCAACCTTTGCCCATCATGCAATGGATTCCATGAGGAAAGCCAGTGGGACTGTTTACTGCGTGGATGTCTGAGGAAAGGAAAGGCAGTGCGCAAAGAACACGCATGGAATCGGAGGCCTGGGTTTGGACTGCTGCTCCCTGGTGCTGATTCCACTTACTCGCGCCTCCCCTTCCTCGTCTGTAGACTGAGGATGTTACTGCCTCATGAGGTTAAAGAGCAGGCGCCAGGGACATGATGGCTGCTGCTCTCAGCATTAGCCAGATGTTTTGTTTCCTTAATCCTTAGCAAAGGATATTTTTCCATTGTTTTTTTAAGAGAAAGTAGAAGAGAGGGAGGGAGAGACAGAGAGAAAGATCAATGTGAGAGAGACACAGGGATTGGCTGCCTCCTGGATGAGCCCCAACCAGGGCAGGAGATTCAACCTACAACACAGGTAAATGCCCTTGACCAGCAATTTTTAAAGTGATTTTTTTTATATTCCTTTATTGATTTCAGAGAAGAAGGGAGAAGCAGAGATAGAAACATCAATGATGAGAGAGGATCATTGATTGGCTGCCTCCTGCACGCCCCCACTGGGGATGGAGCCCGCAACCCAGGCATGTGCCCTTGCTGGAATCGAACCTGGGACCCCTCAGCCTGTAGACTGACGCTCTATCCACGGAGCCAAGCCGGCTAGGGCTTGACCAGCAATTTTTATAGAGAGTTTCTGACAAGACTTTGGGGTTTTCTTTTCCTGTAACAAACAATACCACTACACCACACATTATTCAGTCTTTAGATCACCCAGGTACCAGCAGACTTCAGCAACTACAAAGTCTCAGTGACTTCGGTACCTAGGAAGGTTCGCATTAGTTTGCTAACATTGCTGTGCAAATTGCTGCCAACAAGGTGGCTTAAAGCAACAGAAGTGTATCATTCCCTCCTGTTCTGGAGCCCGGAAGTCTGAAGCCACGGTGTTGGCAGGGCCACGCCCCCTCGGAAGCCTCTTAAGAGAGGCTCCTTCCTCTGCCCCTTCCTGGTTTGTGGGGGCCCCAGACATCCCTGGGCCTGTAGATGCCTCACTCTAGTCTCTGCCTCCGGCATCACGCGGTTGTCAGTGTCTGAGCCCTAATTCCCTCTTCTTATACAGACAGGCACTCTGGCCTCAGGACCTCATCTTAACTAGTTCCATCTGGAGTGACCCTGCTTCCCCGGAAGGTCTCCTTCACAGGGTTTAACCCGGGGTTAAGACTTCATTATCTCTTTTGGGGGAACACAACCCATCTATTAAATTCTTTAAAAAAGTAAGTGCTTTTTCAATATTGTCAAATGAATGTTCTATGTCAGTGACCCGAGCCTCCTACTCCTTCGCGCTGGTCCTTGAGGCTACGTAATAAGCACCAGCCCTCCGGTGCCAGTCCTTTCTCGGCGCCACGCTCCTTACCGTGGCGGCTATGGCTGCCCACAGACCACAGATCCTGCTGGCTGCTGGCGGGCATCACACATTCCCTGGCGGCATGGACCAGTGTACGTCTGCCACAGTCACTCACTCGGCTGTAGGGATCATTCACACAGCCAGAGCTGTGTGGTCTGCCAGTGCCTAAGAGCAGGTCATTTATGCGGAGATTTTTATTCATTGTCAACATAGGAATTTACAGACCCTCGGGTGATACACAGATGAACCGATTTTCTGAAATAAATAAAACGCTCCAATATACTCATACTTACTAGGTGTGGATGGTGTGGTGCACGCATGCACATGCGCAATGTAGGGGATGCCACTGGTAAAAATGGAACTCTGTGAATCACGGCTCACTAGGTTTTAAGACCAATTCAAGACACGGCTCTAGATAACTGTACAAGGACCCACTGACCAGTTCTCTGCTTTCCGCCGAAGGGACAACTATTAAGCTGCCATCTCAAAGGTTTCAGAGGCTTTTGCAATGACACATCCTTCTCTGCTACCCTGGTGTGGTACGAGTTGGTGATTTTGTTGTTGAGTAAATGTATTGTGTTAGTTCGGTCTCTTTCCTGAGCAGGTCTTGGGACATCTGCCTCAGGCATCTATAGCACAGCAAAAACAAAATAATAATAATAATAAAAAAAAGTAAAAAAGCCTTTGAGCCGAAACCGGTTTGGCTCAGTGGATAGAGCGTCGGCCTGCAGACTGAAAGGTCCCAGGTTCGATTCCGGTCAAGGGCATGTGCCTTGGTTGTTGGCACATCCCCAGTGGGGGGTGTGCAAGAGGCAGCTGATCAATGTTTCTCTCTCATCGATGTTTCTAACTTTCTATCCCTCTCTCTTCCTCACTGTAAAAAAAATCAATAAAATATATTTTTAAAAAAGCCTTTGAATTGATACAAAAGGAGCCAGAGATCAGGGCTGGAGGCCCCGTTCTATTATGAAGCAGCTCTGCCGTCCTCGGCCAATCTTTCCTCTTTCCCCTCTGAGCCAGTTCTTTTTGTTTTCAAAGCCAGGAGGACCGCTTCCTTTAAGAGAGCGAGATTAAAACTGAGCAAACGCCTGCTAAATGGGGAAGTGCCATCTGAGAGGTAATTGCTGTCTTCGATATTTTCACCCAGGGTCTCTCTGTGGGTGTACGCCGCTTCCTTTTTCTTCTTTTTTTCCTCAACGCACGCGTGGACCGTTAACCGGATGGCTGTGAGAATGATACCTCTCTGGGAGGAAATAAAAAAAAAATCCCACGCAGGTGACTGCACCGAACCCTGTTTTTAACTCGATGGTAATCCGAGAATAACCAGGCGCTCTTGTGGGAGTGTATCCGGCCCAAATACCCGAATCAAAGCTTCGGAGCTTTCTCTTTTTCTTCCCAGAAGCCTGCGGGCCCTGGGAAGGAGTTCACTGTGATCTCCTTCTGGAATGTTCCCGCGAAGAGAATCATTTCCACAGGTTTCTTCCTCCTGCCACGTTGAATGAAGGCCTCACCGAGCCATCGCCTCGTTTCAGGGAGGCTGGTTTCCAAGCTGCCGTCCGCCTGCTGGCTTCTGAGAGATGCCCCTTTCTCTGCTGCCGCAGTTCCATTTCTTGCCGGGACTGATGCGGGCGGTGCGGGCGGATAATGGCAGGCGGGTTTTAAGTGAGAAAGGAAGATTCCTGCTGCATCTGAATGAGCTCATCTTGAAGGCTTTCATCTACCACAATCCTTTCCCCGGGAGCTGAGTTGGGAAAGGGAAGTTGATAGAGAAATAAAAATGATGATAAAACGGGGGTTGCGGGGGAGGCGGGGAGAAAAGCTGGTGGTTAACAAACACTCAGCCGCTGTGTGATGAGCTCACAGGTTGACTTCTGGGTCAGCATTTCGGTGCCAAGGGACTCCGCCTTTCCTCTCCTTCTCCTCCTCTCCCTCACCTGTGGACCAGGAGTGGGCAGCCTTTACTCTGCCAAGGGCCGTGTGGATACTGATGACATAATTCGTGGGCAATACATACAACAGTCACCAACTTAAAAATCCGCCTGCTGTTCTTAGTCAAACATTTAATCAGCTCACCCTGATGCCTTGGCAAGGCAGGGCAAGTGACTTAGAAGGCCTTCTACAGCCCATGGGCCAGACCTCCCCACCCCTGCTCTATTCCAAGATCCACACTGACTCTCATTATTGCCAGAAAAGGGGAGGGTGGGGAAACTCAGAAGCGGGAATTTTCTTGGCCCCATGGGAGGATGGCCTCTTAAGTATTATTGCGTGCATGGGTTACAGTGGAGAGAAGGGTAAGAAAGGATGAACAGGAAACTCGCTCTGCTCTTTCCTGGGGGTGCTAAGAGCGTGTCCCAACATTGCCCGCATCTGCTGAGCCCTGTGAACAAAGGCCTGGCCTGAGCGTCACTGATGGAGTGGAAGGGGCACAGAGCGATGCATAGCAGGCAGCAGACAACATTCCTTTTCGTCTCCGAGCTTGAGTGGAGCCTTCAAAAGCGCTCGTGGAGGATGTGAAGTACCCCCCATATTGCAGTGAAGATCCGGGTGACCTGTGACAGCTGTTTAAAAACATGTTTGGAAACCACTTTTGAGAGCCAAGGTTCATTACTCACCACTTGCAACTCTAAGGGAGAGGGTCAAGAATGGGGGCGGTTGGGCGAGGCTGTGGAGAGGATCTGCGTGGAGAGGAGAGTGAGTGCACTGCGAGGTCCCCAGTCCTTGGATAAGAGCAAGGTGGCGGATGGGTGGGGTTAGGGACGCTCTGACACAAGCCAATACTCAGCGGATGTCAACAGCACCTAGGCCTCTCCAAGCACCACCTCACCAGTGAGCCAGCACGTAGCATGTAGAGCAAACATCATTTCATTGTTATGTCTAGCTTTGCATTTTTTGGTTCTTTTTTTTTTTTTTTCTAAAATGAATCAAATACATTATTCTTTTTGGATTCTTTTCCCTTTTTTTCTAATTGAATTTATCGGGGTGACATAGGTTAATAAACCTACATCGGTTTTAGGTGTGCAATAGTATACCACGCCCTCTGTATGGTGTATCAGGTGTTCACCACCACACCTCACGCCTCCTTCCCTCACCATTTATCCTCTTCTGCTTCTCCCACCTCCTTTCCCTCTGGCAATTGCTATCCGAGTGCTAACAGCCATGCAGAGAAATACTTTTCTCAGCACATAAATATCAGTGAATAATTCATGGTGAGTAGGTAACAGCTCATTTGACATGTCTAGTCAATGGTAGAGATTCCTAAATATTTCTGGATTTACTAGAGGCCTGGTACATGAATTCGTGCATGAGTAAGGTCCAGCCAGCCAGCCAGCCCCAACTGGGGCCATCTGGCCAGCCTGGCTCTGAGGAGGGACTGCGGGCAATTGACCAGCTGGTCCTGCCCCATGGTTGAACTCCTGGCAGAGGAAAGAATTTGCATATTAGGCTTTTATTATATAGAATGAACTGTTGTTGGGTTTTAGGTAGAACTGGCAAACTGGTCAGATGGCTTGCAAGAAGCCTATATTCAGGGCATTAAGGAGCATCTCATGAAGGAACTACCTCAGGGAAGTAGGACTCAGGGATGAAGACCTCATCCTTATGAAAAAAATCAAGGTCCTCAGACTAGCATCTTAAAGATGGTGCTGGCTAGCTATCTTAGACACATACCTGGGAACAGGGGAAAGAAGGGACTGGAAATACAAATGGAAAGAGAAGTTTCACCAGCACTGAAATGCATGGGTACAGGGACTCTAAAAGGGCACAACCCCGAAGAGAGCAATATTTTCTTCTCAACACCACCCTGTCCTGCGCCGGGTCCTTGCTCTGGGATGACCAACGTGAAGCTTTGAGGATGCAGAGAGGCCCCCAAAGGGGAGATCCTGACGCTGCTGAATTCCTGGATTAAAAACAGACCCTACTGGGAATTTTCCAGAGAGTTCCAGAGATTTATTGGCATGGCAGTGAAGAATTCGTCATTTTGTAAGTGCCACACTTCTGTAATATTTCCATGGTCAAAACTCCATTCTATTTTCAATTTCTTGTTCCACAAAAGAGATTTATAAGGCAAAGGAACCCTGCAAATGCAGTCTGTTGGCCTAATATGCCACCAGAGAGTGAAACAAAAAAGGAAAAAGAAAGCAAAGGCCAACGCTAACACCTGTGGCTTCACGCCCGCGTGTTTTATTTCCTCCCATAAAGCTGCCAGCCGCGAACAGCTGCGCATTTTTCCACCAGGATCTCCTCGTAGGGGTGTTTGGTGCACGCACCGCTGCTCCAGGTGGCATTGTCTTCTCATCCCCTGGCATCCGAAGCGGGGCATTTGCATGACAGATGACTGCCGGGTTTTGGCAGGGAAGGGCCTCTGCTGAGGGAAGATACCAGGAAAGGGACCTGCCACTGAGCGCCCCCCCCTCCACGCAGCTCTCATCTGCCTGTCTGGCGCCTCCGGACTCCTCTCCGAGTCCTCGGGTGGAGGCCTGGGTCCAGGCGTTGCTATCGCAGCTGCGGCAATAAACAGGCAGCGAGGTTCCCGCTCCTGTCGGAGTCAGACCCGCCTTTGTGTGCGTCCCCTGCAGACACGCTTGCTCTATAAATGGAACGAACTGGCTGGGAGGAACTCAAAGTGGGTCAGCGAGGACACTGCTTAATCCCCCCTGGTTCTTCTGAGTGTCCCAGGAGACGGAAGCACGGCCTCCCGGGGAAGTGATGGAGCTCTGCACGTATGTATAATCCGGCCTCAATGCCCTCCACCAGCCTGCAGTGTCGGCGGAAGGATAAAGCAGGTAAAAAGCTACATATGGCACTGGGCAGAAGAATGGCAGCCTGGGTGGGTCATTATTCGCCCCGTTTGGGAATGTACTCCGGGGAAGAAGTGAGCTCAGGAAGGAAGGGTTTCCATGTGAGAAACAAAGAGAATACGCTGAGACAGGTGTGGCTCAGTGGATAGAGCATCGGCCTGTGGACTGAAGGGTCCCAGGTTCGATTCCAGTCAAGGGCATGTATCTTGGTAGCAGGCACATCCCCAGTAGGGGGCGTGCAGGAGGCGGCTGATCGATGTCTCTCTCATCGATGTTTCTGGCTCTCTGTCCTTCTCCCTTCCTCTGTGTAAAAAATCAATAAAATATATTTTTTAAAAAAAAGAAACAAGGAGAGTAAGGAAACATGGAGACTTGCAGAGATGGAAGTGCGATTTGTTCTTCATCTCTGGCAGGTCAAAGGTTCTCCCATGACGGTCAAACCTCAAAGTAAACAGCAAGTCAAGGGTTTGTTCACAGACACTCAACCTCGGGACAAAGACTAAATCACAGACAGAAACGCCAAAACCATCCTTAAGTCTGCTTTTCCTAAGTGGCCCTCAGTAGGTTCTTTCATTTGGACACAGGTTCTTGAAGATGCTCATGGAAGCCTGACGAACTCAAGGTCCTAAATGCAGCCTATTGAGAGGGAGGGAGGTGTGTCTCAGGAGGAACTGTGAGTTTGGTATTGTCAAGTAGAGCTGAGGTGAATC
The DNA here is from genome assembly GCA_004026805.1 of Lasiurus borealis. Classification (NCBI taxonomy): domain Eukaryota; kingdom Metazoa; phylum Chordata; class Mammalia; order Chiroptera; family Vespertilionidae; genus Lasiurus; species Lasiurus borealis. The sequence goes on along the minus strand of PVJN01000119.1, from coordinate 49,049 downwards.
AAAGAGATAAAAACTAGCAATGTTTTGGAGAGAGATGTATCACCAAAACGCCAGGCATCTTGATGAGAAAGACTACATATCCTAGACCTAAAACTTCCGGTAGTCCCCCAACTCTTAGGGTAAGAGAATTTGTTTAAGGATCGGAAGGGCATACCCCAATGCCTTCCTAGGTTGTAATCAGAGGGAATATTATCCAAGAAAAAGCCAGGTGCCCTGGAGTACAATGGACTGAATTGTTGAGAGATAGAGATAGAGATAGAGATAGAGAGAGAGAGAGAGAGAGAGAGAGAGAGAGAGAGAGAGAGAGAGATGCCTCCCACAAGTGCCCGTAAGCTAGCTATGTGTCCTGAGGGGGAATCAAACCCCACAGTCTCTCAGTGGAAGGAGGATGATTCACCCAGCTGAGCACACCAGCCTGCCTGCAGTGGGTTGTTTTCAAATCCTGGGTATATATCACTTTCACTCGTGAAAACAATAGAAATCAAAAAGGTGGGAAAACTCAAGTGCCAAGTTCTGATATAACAGCATCACAGAATGCTGGCTGGCCTGGGGATGGTAAGGCATGGTATCGAGTCACAAGGCCCAGGGAGCAGCCAGCAGACCACTGCCGGGCAGAACCAGCTGGAGCTGTTCTGATGAATCGTACATGGCCAGCTCGAAGCTGCCTGATTAATCGCCGTGGATGGCGAAGAAGAAGTTGAAAGTGACCTAGAAAAGAGAAAAAGGACGAGGAGTCGTGGCAAAAGGCTCTTCTCTCTAGAAACAGAAGAACATCTTTGTACCCAGTGGGAAGGAGTTTGATGAAGTCCTGTCTTCAGCGCCAGGAAAAATAGTTAATAAACCCTGATTCCTGTAGGGAGGGAACAGGCAGAAATGGAAGGCTTTACACCACTAATGGGGAACCACCCCAGAGTCAGTGGCTTTTCAGCGGAGCTGGAGGGGTCTCAGGTATAAAAACTTACAAGGTCTCTTAGATCAAAAGGTCTTCTGAGCTCAAAACTGCCCGAAACTTGCTGGTTCGGCAGAGAATAAAAAAAGACTCAGGCTTTTTTTTTATGAGAACCAGAAACATAAACGGAAGTATGTCCAGAAGCTAAAGATGTGGTAAACGTTAATGTTCATAGATGATACTCATAATGTAATAGAGTCAGGTACAAGTGACATATTTTTACTAATGACCATATAACTAGGCTCTGAGAATGGAACAGGAGTCATAAAACCGCCTAGTTCAGCTCCTAAATTGCACCGGGACTTTGTGCATAATGTTCAGCATCTTGGATGTCAAATGCTCTATTTATATGAAATTCTGACTGCGTTCCTTGGTCTTTCCTGTCCCTTTCCTTTCTAACCTTATTTGTTATTTAGTTTCTTCATCTTTTGTCACAGAGGTCTATTTCATTGTTATAACTATAGATAATGAATGTCTACAAATAGGCACTTTCAAAATCGAAGTATAATATTAAACAGTTTTCAAGTCATGTTAATCTAACTCAATCAGTTATCCTAATTGCCCTTATGTAGCTGTCAATCAAACCAAGAAGCATAATATTACTAACATGTTCTGTCCCTATCACCGCTGAGTCCCGACTCGCCCATGTGTTTTTCCACATGGGTAGTTGGGCTCCCTCTCAAGATGGCCGCCTCGGATTTCAGCATGCATGTTGCAGTGAGCAAGGTGAGCACTACAGTCTTTTCTTACTTGCCTTGGGGATCATGCCACATCACATCCATCACATTCTACTGGGTACAAGTCAGAAATGCACCGAGATTTAAGGGGAAAGAACTGAAAGTGCAGAAGTGAACTCTGTTAGGAGTCCTCTGAGAGGCAGCTGAAGTCAATGACACAGAAAAGGGACTACATTTTAAATCTAAATTTTCAAGTACTTTTTAAGTAAATGTCCATTTAAATAAATTCCTGATTATTTTCAAATTTGAATTGAAATATGTTCTCAGAAGAATAGTCCCAGAATGAAATATTGAAAGAGCATACAGTATATCTCACAAAATGTATATGGAACAGTAAAACAAAGATATGGTGATAAAACTACTCGATTACAATAATTTGGGCTTTTAGGAAAAGTCACAATTCTGTCAGGGAAATTAGATTATTTAAAAGTAGACATTTTAAATTTATACAAGAGGACAATGAACAGCACCTTTAACACTATAGGAAAGCAAACATGAGCTAAGAATTTTAACCCAACTGTTATAAATATGCAAGTATACTGTATTTCCACAATAACTTCCTCAGAAAATAGTTTCCAAACACACTTCTTGAGAAATCTACTAAATAATTAGATTCCATTATCAAGTCACAGAATAGATATCAATCAAAGTACTTGTGATGAATACAAGGATCTATTTTCTTTCAGAATCGAGACTAATAAAGGTTATAAAAGAAAGAGATAAGTGGTTGCAATAATGGTTATAAAAGAGAATGAGTATGTCATAACCATATGCTCTGATGGTGTAAGAAGGTTATAAACATCAAAATAGAAGAAGAAAGTGATTAGGTCACCTGGAAGGTAGAATAAACTCTTATTCCTTTACAGTTAGTGAGAGTAAAATGCCATGGAAGGAGAAGGGAGAAGAAAACTGGTTGATAACTAATTTCCTTATTGCTCACAGTAGGGGGACAACAGCTAATGATAGCAACAAAGAAAGATTATTGTAAACAGAGTTATTATGCAGAGTAAATATCTAAATAAAAATCTTCCTAAATAGAAAAATAAAGATTGAGTAAATAAATCCACCCCATAATAAATTATATCTATATACAATGGTCAGCACAGAACAGAGGACAAATCTTATGTAATAAAGAGGTAATATGCAAATTGACCATCACTCCAACACACAAGATGGTTGCCCCCATGTGGACACTAGATGGCTGCCACAAGATGGCCAGCAGGGGAGAGAAGTTAGGTGCGACCAAGACTGGCAGGTGAGGGAAGTTAGGGGTGACTGGGCCAGCATGGGAGGGCAGTTATGGGCAACCAGGCCTGCAGGGGAGGACATTTAGGGGAGACCATGCCTGCAGGGGAGGATAGTTGGGGGTGACCAGCCTGGCACAGGAGAAGTTAGGCATTGATCAGGCTGGAAGGATAGTGGTTAGAGGGTGATCAGGCTGGCAGGCAGAAGCAGTTAGGGGCAATCAGGTAGGCAGGCTGGTGAGCAGTTGGGAGCCAGCAGTCCTAGATTGTGAGAGGGATCCCAGATTGAAGAGGATGAAAGCTGGGCTAAGGGACAACCCCTCCCCCATGCATGAATTTCATGCACCGGGCCTCTAGCATATAACTAATATCAGTAAACAAGCTTAACTCACATATTAAGTAGAAAGACTTTCATATTGACTAACAAGCAGCCTATTAGTTAACAAAGTAGGGACTAGTCAACTAAAATATGGTACATCCACCGAGACAGAGCAGTAAGAGGTTGGACACACCCTGGAACCCACCTCTTGTGGTCCCTCCCTGTCTAGCTGAACCTGGGGTGGTGCCAGGGCTCAAAGGACATCTACAGAATGAGCAGGCTCCCTCTGGTAGGTGGGGTCCCTCAGCCTGGCCTGTGGGGATCAGGCCGAAACCAGCAGTCCAACATCCCCTGAGGGGACTTGGAGTGCAATAGGGCACTCTGTAAAGTTGCTGTTGCTTAGCAGATCCTGCATTGAGCATCTGCCCCCCTGGTGGCCATTGTGTGTCATAGCTACTGCTGGTTGCTTAGGTCTTTATGTATATAGATAATTGCTATTTCTGATTCTCTAATTATACTTTTAAAGGGGTGAATAGGAACCCTGCACATAATTAGTTTTTCTGTTGCTATTTTTTTTTTATAGACCCCTCTCTTCATTCCCAGGTGAAGTTCTATATAATACATAATTTCTATGCTTATATCAAGATATATTTCTTTCTTTAAAATAATATCTATAAATAGTTAGGCCAAAAATGTATTCTTCCTAATAATTTTCTCAATAATTTTCAGAAGTGGGTATCCTTATCATTATTAACCAATATTAAAACGTGGTGAAGAAAGATGGGTTTACGCCAAAGAAAGCAATTACTCTCTTAAAAACTAGGTGTACTATCACACGAAAATCCTAACGGAAAAAAAAAAGTTAGCAAGGCACATTTGACTCAATTGGTCACATATTTGAATCTGTAAAGATTTTTTAAAAAATTACTAAACTCAATATACTTGGTGGTAACCACAGACAAAAACACCAGCATCTTCTGGTTTCTAGTTTCCTTCTTACTTCAACAGATAACCTGACACCCAATGAGACATTTGTAGATGTTGATACATGAACGACGATTTTTAAATTTTACATCTTAGAAAAGCATTTGCAAATCACTCTGATAGGCATATGTGTTCCTTGAATGTAGGAACTCACTCATTCTTTTGTCTTCAGTATTTAGCGCCATGTTTGGTGAATAACTGCTCGGTGAATGTGCATGGAATTAAAGAATAAATGTACAGGACGTCATCTCTAGATATAAGAGCCACGGCAATATGGTTTTTGCAGGGCTTCAACAACGTAAGAGATTGCGTGCTTGCATTTCTGCCTGAGAAAGTGAGGTGTGTTAATGCCTCGTAATGGTCATGACATGGAGCTAGATTAGTAGAAACACTATTAATGGCACTAATGCAGAGCGACTGCCTCTGATTGCTGTGTCCCAGCATCTACCACGGGAGCAGTGGGTGTAAGCGATTCATGGATAAGAAGATGATTCATGTGGCCATTTACCACTGAGAAAATAAGAACACTGCAGCTCTGACTGAGATAACGTGGAGTCTTAATGTATTTTTCAAATAGTTGAGTATGAAACAGCAAATACAGAGGACGGACCCCATTGATTTTTTTTTAAGTCAAATCTCTGATTATGTAATAAACCCGTTTGCTTGCCTTTCACTCGATATAAATCAGTCCCTATGTTGGAAGGAACAGAATGCACCTACTCCGATCTTTTATTTATATATATATATATATATATATATATATATATATATATATATATATATATATATACACACATACACACACACACACACACACACACACATATATACACACACATACATATGTATATATACGTATATGTTTATACGTATATAAAATATATATGTATTTTATTGATATTTTACAGAGAGGAAGGGAGAGGGATAGAAAGTCAGAAACATCGATGAGAGACAGACATCCATCAGCTGCCTCTTGCACACCCACTACTGGGGATGAGCCCGCAACCAAGGTACATGCCCTTGACCGGAATCCAACTTGGGACATTTCAGTCCACAAGCCGACACTCTATCCACTGATCCAAACCGGTTTTGGCCTATTCTGAACTTAACTGCATTTTCCTGGAGAAGCAAAAACGCTTTGCCAGCATTCAGAGGGATGGCAATGCCATGAGCAAACGGCGTAAGGACAATTGAACTGAAGTGTCTGCTATTTCTGAGTGCCGCTGGTAACCCTCCTGGCGGATGATGTCTATGTCCCTGTTCAGGGCTCACGCGTGCTCCTTGTGCTTTGCCACAAAGTACCTCGGGGTGATTTCGCTGGCTCGGGGACCAGTAGTCTCCAGTCAAGGATGTAAAAAATGAAGTTCAAAAGCAGGGAGAAAACTTTGTAATATGATTTCAACAATTCTGCATGCCATCGCCATTTGCGTCTTCACTTTCTATGTCTTTCCAAAGAGCAGTTTCTGTCGGCTGCTGGGGATCCGTGCCGTGGCAGGCTCACTGGTGTGAAATGGCACCATTTCGCTTCCTGAATTTTGAGAGCGAAGTCTGGCATGCTCAGTTGCATGCCAGTGAATTTGTGGGCATGGCCAACAGCCTCCTTTCTCTGCAGTGATGTGAAAAAGGATGTTTAAACAGGAACAAGGAGTATTGAAACAAGTCAAATCATACACGTTTGGAAAACATACATCAGTCTGATTTTTGGTTGTTTTTTTCTTACCATATTCAGGCCTTTCTAGTTTGCCTAGTGAATTGTATTTCCCTCTTTAAAAAAAAAGCAAATATATATTATTGTTTACAGAGAGGAAGGGAGGGGGAAAGAGAGTCAGAAAGATTGATAAGAAACATCAATCAGTGGGGATGTGCCCGCAACCAAGGTACATGACCCTGACCAGAATCGAACCTGGGACCCTTGAGTCCACAGGCTGACACTCTAGCCACTGAGCCACACCGGTTAGGGCTGCATTTCCCTCTGGCCTCTCAGTGGCCAAGACCCTTCTCCCACAGAAGAGTGAATGCAGTCCCCTCACTTCTCTTCTGTTTACTGGTCAGGTTCTCCATCATTCTGTAGACTGCACACTTGTGTTCTCCTTCCAGAACCTTCTCAGTCCCACTGACATTTCTGAGTGTCTTCCTGCACTCTCGGCTAGTCGTCTTCTTGCTGCTTCATGATTGTAAGTAAATAGACTGCATGCCCCTGTCTCTGTAATGGTGCCATTTCTCCAGAGGAGGAAGGGTAAGACTGCTGTCATCTTATTCAAGAAGAGCCTCGGGTTTTCGGCAAAGTCTTCTGCATGCAACACACGTCACCTGTCTGGTTGGATATTTTGAAGTTGGAATTTTTCACATTTTAACGATTAGTACAAATGACTAAATTGGATTTTTCCATCTTGCAATGTATCTGCACTCAGATAGCTCAAGCCTGATTTCAGTGAGAGGTATTTCATGAGAGTCACATGCCTTACCAGCTTAGTGTTAAGCAAGTGTAATTCCTCCCCTTCGTATGCTTGTGCTATCATATACATAACTGTACATTTTTGTTTATCTTTCACCTGTCCGCTGGAGAGGGGAGGCGGAGTTCTTACAGACCAGGCAGTGGTCCCAGGCAACATGTCAGTCATCAACATTTATCATGAAAAGCCAGAATAATTTCAGGCCATTGCGTGTGTCTGTGTGTCCAGTTTGATGAATCTAGCTGACATCTTCCCCTGCCGCCTCCCGAGATTCCTGAGGAGTCCCCCGGGGACTTAACACTAACAGCTCTTGGAGTCCCTGAGTGTTTGGATATAATGTTACAGGAACCACAGACAACTAAAAGCATCATCAGAAAGTATCAGTGCGGGCTGGAGAGTCCAGTGTATATATGTATGTGTGTGTGTGTGTGTGTGTGTGTGTATGTATGTATGTATGTGTATATGTGTGTGTATGTGTGTATATATATATATATATATATACACACATACACACACATATATATGTATATATATACATACACATATATATGTATATATATATTATTTTTTAAAAATATATTTTATTGATTTTTATAGAGAGGAAGGGAGATACAGAGTTAGAAAAATCAATGAGAGACATCGATCAGCTGCCTCCTGCACGCCCCCTACTGGGGATGTGCCTGCAACCAAGGTACATGTCCTTGACCAGAATCAAACCTGAGACCTTTCAGTCCACAGGCTGACACTTTATCCACTGAGCCAAACCAGTTTTGGCGAGTCCAGCATATTTTATCGGGGTTCACACTACAAAGGACAAGGTGAGGTGATTGTGGTTCCTTGTAAAAGAGACTGTCTTTGTGGCTGGACTTGGGAGGACAGTATTTCCCATCATACACTAAAATTAAAAAAAACAACAACTATATTTTCTTTCACACTAACCCTATGATTTAAAATGTATAATTTAGAGAAAAATACATGTATAAGTAAATTATAATACTTATATATAATTATAGGATATAATTATTGGCTCGGGGAAACAGGGAGTACATTATTAAACCAGCTTTGTAATTTCTATTACATTTTATTAATTGGCTTAAAAAATTCTTTACCTTGAAGTAAATTTGAGTGGGCATTTAAAGCAACACTTCCAGAGCTGGAAATTCTAACGCTGCTGCACTGGAGAGGGGAATGGGATGGGGTAGAAGGCCAGAACCACAAGGATTCCTTCTGGAAGGAATTAAATTCCCGGGCTGCCAATCTAAGTGTTAAATTAAATGCAATCAAGCTCCCAAGCTCATGTTCATGAAAAATAAGTGGAGCTTTAGGGCGAGTCTTTGTGGGGAAGATAAAAATGGGATTGCTAGACCCGTCCTGCACAGAGGGACAGGCGAGAAAAAAACCAGTGTTGTCTCTAACCCGGAATTAAATGTGTTTTAGCAAAGTTTCATCTCCAAGATACTAAACTTCCGATTTTCAATTCTTCTGTTGTCACGGCACAAGAGAAAGAGCCGCGCTGCGTGAATTGAGCTGTCCTTTCAAACCCTGTTCCTGACACCAGGTGTGCCCGATTCTGGTGCGGTCCCAGGTACTCTGAAGTTAGATTTCACAGCGAGTTGAGATTCTCTTTCTTGAACTCAGTGAAATTCCTGAGCAGTGGAGATGCCTTTGAAGTCCGGTTGATATGCCAACATGGAATCACATTCTGTGCACTTCAAAGTCCGCTCTGTTGTAGGGGACATCCTGGTGAGGTTAGTTATTGCAAAAAGAAATGAGACGACGACCCGGACATTTTAACTAGCTTGGTTTCGAGAGCAGTGCCTAAGTTTTCGCATTTGGTGAATATTCATCTTTTACATGCTCTGGGTATTTGATTCTATCGTAGCATTACTATTATGTTCCACATTTTTTACTTGATTGTATGCCATAAATGTTGGATGGTCTTACTTTAAATGGAAATGTTACTTTCCTTTTTTTCTTCCATGGAGGAATTTCGAAAGGAGCATAGAATTTAGAATCTTTGAAACTTCAAGAAGACCTCAGCTATGTGTTTTTGGACAAACTGCGTTCAAAAATTCATGTAAAAGTTTTTATAAGAAAGAAATCACAGGGTACGTTTAAGCGTATAACATTCAGCTTTGAACCCTTTAAAGCCTTGGATTAAGGTTCATGTCCTTCTTCTTTTTCTCTCCCGGGAACATGGAGAATTTTTAGGGCCATGAGTGTTCAGATGAAGTGACTTTCATTCATCGCCCAACGTGAGAGATACATGGGCTCATAGGGTCCTGCATAGAGGATTCTTAACTGACAGCTCGCCGAGTGCCTTGGATATGTCACCCCACCGCTGCCTTCTGGCTGCCGGTGTTTTACCTTCTCTTGAGGGCCATCCAGCAATCTGCTTAAGAGGAAGCAGCTGAGGAGAAAAGGAAGAAAAGCAGGAGAGGGAGCAGCCAGAAAGAGACCATACCTAGAGAGCTTTTCCTTAAAAGAAGAGAATATTTGTATTGATTAAGAGAGGAAGGGAGAGACAGGAACATCAATGATGAGAATCACTCATCAGATGCTTCCAGCATGCCCCCCGCATGGGGATGTGTCCTGACTGGGAACCCATCCATGACCTCCTGAGCCACATCAGTCAGCCCCACCCCACTTTTTTTAAATTGCTAAGAACTGAAAGTGATGAAAACACTAGGAGATGACGTAAGAGAAGGACCCCAAGGAGCACCTGGTTTAGTCACAAAGAGCGTGTGTATGATCTTGGCAAGAAGATCATAGTTGAGTGCATTGACCGGTGAGTGAGAAAGCCCACATGTGTGGGGCCCTTTGTCTTCACACCACGGGGTATACGCAGCCAAATAATGTCAAACAGAACACCCAGACACCCAAAGACCATCTACTTACTGCTCCCCCTCACCCACCTTCCCCCGCCCCCAGCCCCCAGGGAAAAGACAATGGAGCCTTTTCACCTCATCTATAACATCGGCATTCTAATACCAGGTTGACAATTGCAGAACTGCGCCTGGAATCTTAATTGGAAGGCCGGTGCTTATCTGCCATCCCTCTGTGCGATTCTTTGTTTTGCAGGAGAAAATCAGAAACTCTTGGCCGAATAAAACATAAGAAATAGAATAAGTCTGCTATCCTCTGGAAAGCATTTTCTTCAATTTGTATTCCTTTGAAGTGATAATCAGATGATGTCTTTACAGACCAAATTTTAAAAAATGTTCCCTGCAGATCACTCTATAGATTGATACTCCCACAGAACATACTCACAGGTGCCGCGTTGGAGGCATTTTTCACATGCTCCAAATATGAATGATCTTACCGATGTGTGACAATTATTTCTAAAAAAGGACAGAAAGTCAGTGGCTGTGGCCAGCAGGCTGGCCTTTGCTTTTAACCCTGGGGTCAGCCTACTCTTTCTTCAGAATGAGAGACCATCTTTAATGGTGGTACCTTTGTGACCTGCCACTGTTTCTTCTCTGCTGACCATGTCATATGTGTTGAAATAGTGCTTCAAGATGCTCCTGAGGGATGACTTCAAAAAATATATATTTTAGTGATTTCAGAGAGGGAGAGATAGAGAGAGAGAGTATCATGTATCAGCTGCCTTCTGCATGGCCCCTACTGGGGATCGAGTCGACAACCTGGGCGTGTGCCCTGACCAGGAATCGACCTGTACCTCCAGGTTTGTAGGTCAATCCTTAACCACTGAGTCACACTGGCCGGGCTGAAGTATGACTTAGATGTGTCTGATGCTAAAGACATACAGGGCAGGTTAAAAACATGCTGGGAAAGTAACCTTACAGGGTTTCTTTCTTTTTAAAAAAATATATTTTATTGATTTTTTACAGACAGGAGAGGGGAAGGATAGAGAGTTAGAAACATCAATCAGCTGCCTCCTGCATGCCCCTACTGGGCATGTGCCCACAACCCAGGTACATGCCCTTGACCAGAATTGAACCTGGGGACCTTCAGTCCGCAGTCTGATGCTCTATCCACTGAGCCAAACCGGTTTCAGCGCCTTTCAGGGTTTCTATTACAGCACTTATCCTTAATATTGCTAAAACCTCACTTTTTATGTCATAGCTTTAAAATCGCCATTTGCAAATTTACCTGTCCATTTCATATTTAAACTTTTGCCTACTTTTTGTACCACAGAATGTCTCAAATGAAAATGTTTTGTGAGATGATCAAAAATCAATACTGACTATCTCTTCATACGCCTGGTGTAGCCAGGGCGGCGGCATAAATTAAGCTTTGAAGGGCTGGACTCTGTAGTTGTAATTACACCGAGGTGTCAGCCAGCTAATCATTCGGCTCTTTATTTTTCATGGAAGCACACTCTTAATTAAAATAACAGTAGAAAGCGTTGGACTGCCCACTCATTACTGAGTAAAAGAAGAAGAGGGACTGAATACAGAGAGAGCGCTTTTAAAGAAAGACAGCCACCTGAGTACAAGTTAACAATGTCCACGTAGCCAGCTGGCCATCTGGCCGTGCCACCTGCTGCTCATTCATTGCCAGTGTTCATCTACGTGGTCTGCATGGGGGCAGGGGAGAGGGGGGCCAAGAAATATTTTCCTCACTAGAAGAATAATTCTATGAACAAGAATATATCTATATTTTCTATCTATCTATCTATCTATCTATCTATCTATCTATCTATCTACCTACCTATCTATCTATCAAATGTTTATCTACCTATCTACATATATGCTTCTTTTCATTAGAAGTTCATCATTCATTACTACATTTAATTATTTTATCTTTGGATTAATAATCTGTCCTATGCCTCTTGTCCCATCTTGGGGAATAGACTTGCTTGCTTGCTTGCATATAGGTGAATTGAACTGGCTTGCAAACCACCTCTCCTTCGGTGAAAGGAGATGCGGGGTATGTAGAAAGGAACAAGACAGGGTCACTTCCTTCCATGAGGGATTCAGACAATAAGCTGAAAGTGGAGGTGAGTGTTGTCATGGTGTCGCGCCTGGTTTTAGATACAGTGTGTTCTCAGTGACCTAATTACTACTTTGAATGAGGATAGCAATGGGTAAATTTTTATCATGATCAACACTCATTTATCTTTAACAAAACTGTAATAGTACCAAGGTTCATTTAGGTTAGTGTATTTATTTAATCCCTTACTTTGAGTGAAAGAAAGAAAATCATTTGAGAATCAATGCTTATTTTTGGCCGCATCCGTACAAGTAAATCAGTCTGATAAAATGATCTGAAACTAAGGTTTGAACTCAAGAGACCCAATGCAAGGGACTGACCTTCCAACCCTGATGGATTTAAGAAGATTTCCTATTCAGACAAAATAGGCTAAACCGTAATATAACGTCTACTTTCTTGAGAACACTCAAGATATTAATATTGATAGTTTCATAATTATGTAAACTCAAGTTCAAGTTTCAAAATTTCAGCTTCGTTAACCTGATAGTAAATTTTACATCTTCTATTTTCCATCCCCAGGAGGATCTGCGCATTTTTCTCTCCATCCCCACAGAAGGCTAGCTTGGGCCAGGAGACCACCCCTCAACCCAGCGACCATGCCCAGTACACAAGACCAAGACGTGGATAGAAGGGAAAAGGAGGGTGTGTATGAGGTTCAGGTCTCTCAATGACTCTCCATCCCTGACAGTATGTTTCTCCCTGTTCCAGCTCATCCCAGCTCTGATTCCAGCACAGCTGTTGTTGGCTTGGGAATGATGCTGCTTATCCATGGTGGATGCTGCATAATTGGGTTAACAGAGATCCATCATCAGTATGCAGTTTCTGCATATTGTAGCTTACCCATATGGTATAAGCCAAATCATTATTAATTCACTTTGTTTTAGGATAATACTACAGAATGATATACTCAAATACAATGCTATTTCTTTTTAGAAATATATTTGATTTCAGAGAGGATAGGAGAGGGAGAGAGAAAGAAACATAAACGATGAGAGACAATTATTGATAGACTGCCTATGCACACCCTTTACTGGGGATGGAGCCCGCAACCCGGGCATGTGCCCTGACTGGGAATTGAACTGTGACCTCTTGGTTCATAGGTTGCTGCTCAACCATGGAGCCACGCCAGCCCGGCTACAGTGCTGTTTCTGAAGAGAAGAGAACATTCCGCATGGGGTCTTGAGATGTGGCATCCAAGCTTTCTTGGCAGAACTGCTCTTTCAGCAGAAACAGAAGAATGCTCTTTCCGTAAACACAGACATCACACTTGAGGCGGACAATATAAATCACACCATCAGTTCTAGAACAGCGCGACCCTCAAACTGTGAGTCTGCCTCCTTTGCTCTATGACACACATGAGAATTCTATATTAATTTGTCTGCTATTGCCAGCGAGACCCTCAGTAACAGGTGCCGGAACGAGGGGGCTGGCAAGCACTCTGAGCTGCAGAAAGCCTGGTAAGTGGAAGAGTACGCCCAAAAGACACCGAGGGGACAATATAATCCTCGAAGAAGAAGCAGGGGAGTTTCTTCGAGGCAGTAGAAGAGCATCCTCTGTGCCTTATGTTCTAACCTGAATGACATGAATAAGCGTGACACCAAGTTGAAACAATTTCCCATCTGGCATCACCGTCCCATCTTTTCCTTTTGTTGTCAATGCAGCCAATGACCACTTTGGGCATCAATAAAGAATTTGTTCAAACAATCTGCAAAGGAGAGCCCTACTCGCCACACTCAGAAGAGCTACGCTCAATATACCCTCGGTTCTGTATTGTCCCCAGCAAACTCAAAAACCAGAATAAAAAGAGAATTGAATGTGTCTGAGTCTCTGCTCAGAATTATATTTACCGGCCTTCCTGCTTGATTATGGCAGGTGTCAATGTTCATCCTGTAATAGTGCCTTAAGGAATCCCCAAATGATACAATTTAAAAATAATTCATTTCCAACATGCACTATGTCACTGGTTGATGTTCAGGTGCTGCTATATACATTTATCTAACAATCAAATCTGATATCTCTCTATATAAAAGCCTAAGCGACTGTCAGACCATCCCTTTAACCATCGGACAGGTTGCTATTACACACAAAGAACACCAGGGGGCAGATGGTCAACTCAAGAGCTGCAGAGCTGCAGGGACTTGGCAACTGCGGTTCTTGGGTGACACCTGGAACCAGAGAGGAGAGGCTGACTCCAGGTTACAACACTGGAGAACGACCCTCTCGCAATCCAGGACCCAATCCCTGCAGGTCAGACGGAGAGACTCCACCTGCTGGAGGGACCCGCTCACTCTGCAGATGCCCTTGGAGCCACAGCACTGCCCCAGGTGTGGCTGGCCGGGGTGGGCTGTGGCAGGTGGGCTCCAGAGCGTGCCTGGCCCTTCTCACCCAGTTCCGCTCCACCGGTCACCTCCCAGGACCACCTGCATGAGTCCCGCACCAAAGCCGGTGCCCTGAGCCCACCCTGAGCCCAAAGACCTGAGCGTGAGTTTTCTTTCTGTTCCTTTTTGTTTCCCCGCCCACTCTACAGATGCCCTTCGAGCTGCAGCACTGACCCCGGAATCCTGATTCATTTCCTTTGAATGTGCATGAATCCGTGCATCAGGTCACTAGTTTATTTCCTAAACGCGATTACTTACACCGTGCTGAGCAGAGGATGACTTACAAGCCCAGGGTGTGATGGATCTTTTTAAAGTGATATTTCTCTTTGTCATCTCATGATATCCCTTATATTCAAATTTCTGCCCTCTCCTCCTTCCACAAAGTATCAACAGAAAACCCTTTGTCTAGTTCATCTCTAAATGTGTTAGCTACACGAGTTGAGACTGTAGAGTTCAATAGCTCCGTCCTGTTGCTCACGGGTTGCAGGCTCACCTTTTGACCTCATGTAATGTGTCACATGACACCATAAGGGCCGGCTGGAGAGAGGGCTATTCGGCGCCTCGATAACATAAAATGGGTAAACGTGCTCTCTGCGACCTCCGATGAGGAAGATAAAAGGGTACAGACGCATCAAATGGCAGAGCGAGCGGCTATCCTTCTAAAGAAAATGAGAAGCTGTGAGCCTGAATGGCAAACTTCTGGAGCATTCTGGCTGATATATTCCTCTTTTAGCCTGTGTTTTTGCTCTGGCTTTAGCTTCTGGAATAAGGCTGTGCTTTATTGTCAGTGAAACAGGAGGAGGGTCCACACCCCAGCTGAAATTCTCTGAGATGGACTGTATTAAATGGAAATCATTAACTATTGATAATTCAATATGGGTGGAATGAAATATCAAAGGAGGAGATGACAGTCTCTAATGAAATAATGGCACCTAATGAGATTCCTCGCCACTCATCTTCACTCTGCAGATAAAATACATTCTTTCAAACTATTACTGCTGCGATTTTCCAGCGGCTGGTTCTCCATTATATCCATGGCTATTTTCTCCCACTTAACCTGTGTAAGTGACTATTAGAGTTCAGATCAATTTCAAATGAATGTTCATCGGGCACCGGAGTGTCTCGGAGGCTCCCCTCCCCCTCTGCCTCCCATCATGCACCGGCTAACTACTCCTCTGCACGGCCCCATTTCCCGGGCACGGATGACCTCTGTCGTATTCCTTTTTTTTTTCTTTTTTTTCTCTTGAAGGCACTTTAGTCTTTCCCCATCGCTGGTGCCACTGCATTTGGGGACATGGAGGTCTGGGCTACCTCTGTCCCATTATTTCTGAGCTCATCCTCCCCTGTGTCTTGGTGTGGCCAACAGAGACTGCTCCTGAGAGGCAGTTCTGCACACATTCCCACATGATGCTCTAAGTGTGCTAGCACTCTGTACCCACCGGGGTCACATAACACAGAGGCACTGTGTCTCAAAAGGCACATCCTTCTTGAATGAAGACACCCAGGAGTCTGTGTGTGACTCTCCCGCTGGACCATGTTTTCATGCTTCCGCCCGTATCTTCTGCCACCGCTGACACCTCCTATGTCTCCGAATCTTGGCAGATGATGTGGCCCGAGGGGCAGGGGTGCAGGCTCTGGAACATGGATCTGTAGAGAAAGCCCATCTCATGCATCAGCCAGATGCATCGTTCCTAGGCGTTACCCAGGGAGACCATGGGCCAGCCGGCTCCTTTCTTTGTGGGAGGGGTGAAATGTGCAGCGATGTGTCTGTGACTTTGCAGGAACGTGCTGGCATGTCTTTGATGACTGAGTGTCCACAGACTAAGCTGCAGTCGCAGGTCCCTGCCTTTCCATAGGCTGTGTCCCCCAGCTTCTATGACAGTGGTTCTCAGCCTTCCTAATGCCACGACCCTTTAATACAGTTCCTCATGTTGTGGTGACCCCCAGCCATAAAATTATTTTCGTTGGCCTTGCGGTAGTGTGTCCTCTGAGTCCTCCTTTGGAACATAATCCGCTGATAGATCTGCTTACCTGGCATAACATCTCTATAATAAGAAAAGTGTAACATGCTAATTAGACTGGATGACCTGCCAGATGAAGCTGGAACTGCAAGGGAAGCCGGTGCCCCACAGCGGGAAGAGGGAAGTCCCAGTGCATGAATTTCGTGCACTGGGACTCTAGTCCCATAAATGATCCCTGGCTTTTGGATACTAGGTCTTCCCCATCGGACACTAACGCCTGCATGGTACACAGCCTTGGTCGGAAGTTCTGGGGGTCTGTAGCTACCACTCTTGGGGTCTGTGTCTGCTGCTCAACAATCACAGCTCTTCCACTGCAGGAGAGAATGCTGCCCAAAGGCCTCTGTCTCTCGCACTCCCCTCTCTCTGACACTTGGATCTTTACTCTCCTTCTGTGGCGTCAATGCAACTCTCTAAGCTTGGCCACTGTGTGGTCAGCGCTGTTCCTTGCCATAGTCTGGGACGCCCGGAACATTGCCAGCTGGCACAGATGCTTATGTCCCCAGGGATACTGTCACGGTCATCATTGCAGTGACATGTTTACAGCTGGGGTGTAACCATACGCCAGGCGCTAGGCACGAAGACAAGCATTGGTTTTTGTCCGCGGGTCAGCTGCCAGCCCCAAGATTTGCTCACCCGCAAGGAATCCAGTCTCAAAAATTACATGGCCTCCAGCTCAGGCATCCCAGGTTTGCTTAATGGATGGCTTTCTCTCCTCCCCTTGCCTGCCATATATTTGGAAACTAAATCCCATGAACAGTGTTACATTTACGGGAACATGAGAATTTATTTCCTCCTCCTTCTCGCCTGCTTTACTTTCCTCACCTTCGTTGTGAGAAAGAATGACAGGTCAGATGCTTTGTTTGGTAAATAATGCATTGATATCAGGCTCTGAGATAAAGTCTTTATTAGCAAGAAACATGTTTTTATGTTTCTTGAGTGCTGGAAGACTTAAACCACTTCATCTCGCTCTTCCAGCATTTATGACTGTTACTGAGGAGGTATATAACATTGGTAACCCTCCAACATCTGTATATATCGCAGCAATGTCTCCTTTTTTATAATTTTTAAAAACTCAAATAGCCGCATTTTTCTTGATAATGTTACAGTGGTAATGAAAATGTTTTAATAAGTTTAATAAGTTTAAATAGAATCAAGTTAATTTTGTATATTAGTTTCCTATTACTGCATAATTAATTAAATATAATGACTTACAATAGGTATTATCTCGGGGTTCTACAGGTCAGGAATGTCAGGTGACATAGCAGGAGGCTTCGGGCTCAGAGTCTCTCAGCAGTTGTCACTCAGCTGTCAGTTTGTCTGTTTGTTCTGAAGTTCTACAACGAGATGATTTGCTTCCGGAGTCATATGGATTCAGTGCCTCATAGGCATTGGTCCTAGAACTTGAACCTCAGGCTAAACTCCAAGCCTCCGTTCCTCACTGACTGTTAGGCAGCGTCTCAGCAACCTCTGCCACATCCACCTCTACAGGGGACCCCACAGCAAAGCAGCTTGCTCTTCTGAGCAAAGGAGCTGAACCATGAGTGGGCACCCAAGAATCACCAGTCCACTCCCTTTCTATGCCCCTTATTCTATTACATTCACCAGTTAATTCTGGTCATCAGATTTTCTATTCCCTTGATTTTTAGATTCACTTGTTGATAGACATGTAAATTTGTTGTTCATAATTTGTATCTTTATATTTTTCTTCTTCTTCCTCTTCTTAAAGAATACCTTTTAGCATTTCATATAATACTGGTTTAGCTTTTTCTTATCTGTGAAGTTCTTTATCTGACGTTCAATTCTGAATGGTAGCTTCGGTGGGTAGAATAATCTTGATAGGGGGTTCTTGTGATTCATCACTTTGAATATTTCTTGCCACTCCCATCTGGCCTGCATAGTTTCTGTTGAGAAATCAGCTGACAATCGTATGGGTGCTCCCTTGTAGGTAATTAACTGTTTTTCTCTTGCTGCTTTTAATATTCTCTCTTTGTCTTTTGCTCTTGGAATTTTAATTATGATGTATCTTGGTGTGGTCCTCTTTGGGTTCCTTTTGTTTGGGGTTCTGTGCACTTCCTGGACTTGAAAGTATTTCTTTCACCAGATGTGGGAAGTTGTCAGTCATTATTTCTCCAAATAGCTTTTAAGTATCTTGCTGTCTCTCTTCTAGCATCCCCATAATTCAGATATTGGTCCACTTGAGGTTGTCCCAGAGGCTCCTTGCACTATCTTCTAATTTTTGAATTCTCGTATTTTTGCTTTTCCAGTTGAGTATTTTTTTTTTGTCTTGCGTTCCTCTATTTTGCTGTTAGGTCTCTGTATAATATTGTTTATTTCAGTCAGTGTATGTTTAATTTCTAGTTAGTCCTTTTTCATATCCTCGAGAGTATTGCTAAATTTATCAGCCTTTTCTAGGAAATTCTTGTAAAACTTTATAACTGTGGTTTTTGAACTCTATATCCAGTCATTTGATTTCCTTCATTTCTTTCATTTGTGACTTGTATCTTTGTTTCCGCATTTTTGCTGCTTCTCTGAATTGGTAGAATAGCTTTGTGTGGCAGGTGTCTTATATGGCCTAGTGGTTCAGCCTCCCCAGTTACCTGAGGTGTACACTCTTGGTGTACCCCTTTGTGGACTGTGTGCATAGCCTTGTTGTAAAGTCTTGATTGTTGTTGGTGTCACTGGGAGGAATTGACCTCCAGGTTAACTGGCTGTGAGGATCAGCTGTGTCTATGCTGGGAGAACTTCTGTGCTGGAGACACCCTTATGGGACAAGACTTGCAAAATTGCAAAAGCCTCTGTGCTTGGCTTGGATAGGGTGGAGTCTCAGGTTGGAGCAGACAGCCTTGACTTCCCATCAGTTCTGCCCTACGAGACCCCTAGGTCTCAGTGTCCCTTGGTAATCGCTGCAAGCACCTCTGAGAGAAAGCCAACCTTGAGTTTCGCCTGCTGCCAGAAAGTCCAGTTTCTCCCCGAATAAGTCTGATTTCCCAGAAACTTGCCTGGAATTGGAAGTCAGTACAGTTGGGAACATCTGTCTCCCTCCCTCCTGCTTTAGAAAGCCAACCGTGCACTCAGCCTCCTGTCCTCTCCACATATGCGTCTCCATACCTCAACCTTTTGCAGCTCCTCTGAGTATCTATGTGCTTTCCTCCTTGCTTCTAGTTGTAGAATTTCTACTCAGCCAGCCTTCCTGTGGTTCTAGATGGTGTTCATTTTGTCTTTTAGTTGTAGTTTTGATATTGTTGTGCGAGGCAGCAGTTTAGGTGTTTACCTATGCCACCATCTTGGTTTCTCTCCTGTTCATTTATTTTTAATTAAAGTGTGTTTTTAATTAACTTTAGAGAGTAAAAGAGAGGGAGAGAGAGATGCAAACATCAATGAGAGAGATTGACTGCCTTTTGCACACCTCACATTGGGATGGAGTCCGAAATGCCCTGACCAGAAATCAAACTGTGATCTCCTGGTTCATAGGACAATGCTCACACCAGCTCCGTAGTAGAATATTCTGTATATGTTGAGGATGATGTATTGCCTAACGCAAAGTACATTATGATCACGTAAGGCATTCTGTTTTTATTATTTATGTTGCTTGCTACCAGTGTAACCTTTGCCAGATTAATTTTTGGGAGCCTAATTTCTCCTGGAAAATTTGGGATTGTAATATAGATTCTGCCCATACCACTAAGTCAGTTATTTATTTTTCTCAGAGTTGCCGTTAGTATGGATTTAATATACATTTTTTTAAAAAAAGATGGTTATTAGAAATGACTTTCTTTATATGCAATAATTATTCACTGGCATATAAAGCAGTTTTGTAAATTTGCAAATGACAGAATTGTATTTTTTTATTCAACTAAAGTGTAACTAAAATTCTATTAGTAAATACACACAATGGGAGGGTTTTTTTTTGAAAAATCATTGTTACCATGTTTCTGATTTGCCTTTTCTATGTGGAACACATACCGTATTTAGGTGAAGGGCTGCATCAGTCTTGGCTGGTTTGCCCTCGCTCTCCTGCTCCGAACTACAAAACGACACGAATAGCGGGTCCCGCAGTGCTGACCTTCATAGCTGTTCTCTCCCCACCCATCCATCCCCTTGGCAGCCGCAGACACTGCTGACCTGCGACTGTCACCTCTGAACCTTCCAGATCTCCTTTCTTTATTTGTAACATGACAGGAGGGGTAGGGGGACTAAGTGATTGGAGAGACTCCTCTGAGGTCTAGTTTCCTGGGAAGCTATTTTTGGCTGCACCCATTTTCGCAAAAAACATTTCCTAAATATGATCCCTATCAAGAGAAATTCTTAATTAATTCTTACAATGCTGACTGCGCATCAGGGCTTGTCTTTGCTTAATGCAGGAATCACCACATCACCCTGATATGCTATTAGCTATTTCAGCACGAGTAAGAAAGCAATCGAGTTGAGTATCCTATCGATTTTATATTTTTAATGTTAAGAATAATTTAGGCCATCAGGATAACCTGAAAGAAAAGTGCTAAGCTTTATGAATATATTTTTATTAGATTTCATATTTTTTCTCTGTTGTTTTCTAATATTTACATTCTATAATAAATGTCATCGATGCTTACTTAATGGCACAAAAACTATTATAAAGGATGGGACAAAAGTAGGTTTATAGTTGTTCATATAGAAAATAATAAAAAAAAAAAAACTAATGAATAATAATATAAGATTAAACTCTGTGTTTGGCTACCTTTTCCCTACCCTGTATATCACAAGGTCAAATACATATAGTTTTCTTTGTATTTGTAAAAATACTTTCTTTTGTGTGTGTGTATATATATATTCAGCAAGACTGAAATGTGCTCTGAGAGGTCACTGCGTTTTGTAGCGGAAATGGCTTGGCAGCGGGAGCGGCAGGAATGAGGATTTATAATGTGCTGCCACGTATGTTCCTTGAGTTTTGGCAAATGCCGCCGCTGCTCCTTCCCAACGTGGCCCTGCGGTGTGTGTGCCTCGTCCTCCGGGGCCAATACAGAGAATAATGTGAGCTGACACTTAAATAACCCCAATGGCTATGGAAGCGTCCCAGCCGCCGAGGGCAGAGAAGGTCGGAGACTCTGCCCTTCAGCTGGCGGAGCGGACAGGATGGTGCCCCCGGGACTCCAGCTGTGCACACGCAGCCGGAGCGTGCCCTGCGCCAACATATCGGCAGAGGACAGAGGAAGGTTTCATTAGCTCAACGGCTAACCTCGAACGTTTAGAAGAGTCTACGCCTGGACAAACAGAGATCTGGTCCATTACTTCTTCACGGTGAGGGTCATTCATTTGTGGGCGCCAACTACCTGACAGGATTGCACGGGGTTCACAGTCTACCTGGAGAAATGGAGATGAATGCGCTGATTGGACAAGTGATGCTCAATGACAGCCCCCACAGACTCTGTGGCATGAGAGCATGAGAGAGGAACTTGAATCAGTGTGGGGAGTCAGGAGGAGGGAGCTCAGGTGGCAGCTCCAGCTAAGAGCTGATGGCCAGAGTCATCGGCAAGCTAATAAGCAATGGGAGCGAGGAGAGACAGGATTCGAACAGAGAGAACAGGACAGGCCTAGGCCTGTGGGAATGTGGCCTGCACAGCTATTTACCAGCGGAAACACCAACAGCTAGTGTGGCTGGGCACGCAGAAAGAGGAACAAAAAAAGTGATCTGGGTTAATATCTTTAGAGAGCCAAAGAGTTGTAAGTATTTTAATACTTGACCTTCTCAAATATAATTATAAAATCTACCAGTCCATAAATAGACGACTAACAAACTTTAAATTTGTTAAGGAGAACATGCATTTTCTGAAATACAAGAATATTTGAAAAATTATTTTCGGTGCCAATGTTTTATGAGTTCCTGAGATCAAGCTAGCTGGTGGGGATTCTGACACTGCATGGATGCTCCACATGCAAGGCATGTTACGTATGTTGGCCTTCATTGTAAAAGAAGAAGAGGTAAGCACTCTGGTTGCAGAAGGACAAACAATCTGGAGAGAGGAGAAGAAGAGGGGGTAAGTCCAGACTGGAGGGCACGCAGTAATACATCCCAAAAATGTTACGTTGAAAAGAAGTGAGAAAGACATATTGGTACGCCATTAGAAGGTAAAATTCAAACAGAACGGTTTGTGGTTTCTTGCCAACATGGATTGTATTTATTGAGATTCTGAATCTGGAGGAATTGGATATTTTTGCTCTTCTTTTTGCTTTTCTCTGGTGGGGTGCTGTGATTATAGGTCTGTGTTTAATTTGAAGCAGAGCTGATATATTCGAGTTGAAATATCAGACACAGTCAGAGGTGCTCTGGGCTAGGAGCGCTGCTCTCAGCTGTCAGGGTCAGGGACTGGAGGAGACACTGCCTGAGGAGAGTCTGAAACGGAGGCCGAGAAGGATGACGGCAGGAGATGAGAGTAAAACCCGCAGAGGCGATGGAAGAGAAGCCCTGGATAAAAGCGCGTTAGGCATCCGCACCCACAAACGCAATCTGGTCTTCCAACAGACACAGGATCAGCAAGCAGAGCCCCGGGACAAGGCCAGAAGCTGCCAGATCTCAGGAAACACAGATCCATGCAGTTAGGTGTCTGTTGTTGTGCATTTATGCTCATTCATCTGATCTGTTAAAACAACAACAACACTTAATGGACAGAATCATTTATAGCCCTTTAAAATGTAATTACTAATTATTGATTTCCTATTATGAACAACAGGGAAGGTGAAAAGAGATAGAGATAGAGATAGAGATAGAGAGATAGAGAAGGATAGAGGGAGGTAGGGAGGGCGGAAAAGAGCACAGGAGGAGGCAGAGAGAAGACACTTTCTGTGAGTAGGGGAATATAGACAGTGAACAGTATGTTAGGGAAGGAAATGTGTTACATCAGGGATTCATGGGAAATCCTGGAGACGGTGACATCAGCCTGGATGCACTGAGGGAAAGGGAGATGGAAACACACTGAGGCTAGAGGGAACGTGCTTTGTCAATGGGCCTAGAAATGGGAAGACATGAGACAACTAGTGGTTGGACTATGTATGGTCTTTGAAGTCATGAAAAGGATGATGGATTTGCCTTATTCTGAGATAATAAAAGAGAAACATGTAAATTGACCATACCTCTGCCATGCTCACCAGCCAATCAGGAGCGAGTATGCAAATTAACCCAACAAAGATGGTGGGTCAATTTGCATACACAGGTGCTGGGCAGACAGCAGAGTGGGAGAGCCAGCAGAGTGGAGCAGTTTGGGGAACTCAGCTCCCCAAGCCACTAGATGGAGAGCAGAGAGGGAGAGCTGGTGGTTTGGAGGACTTGGCGGAGGGGGAGGCTGTGAGACGAAGACAGAGCAGGAAGGGAAAACCCAGAGCATGGGGAGCACCAGGAATTCTGGGAGTAGTAGTTCTGGTAGCAGCCCCAGGACCAGAAGCAGAAGCCCAGAGTTCGGGGAGAACCGGGAATGCTGGGAATCTGGATCTCCTAGACACTAGAGCAAACCGAGCCTGGAGCAAGTTACCCTTGCAGTGGGGGATGGAGGGAAAGCAAAGGTGAGAGACAGAAGTAAAGACACAGTGTCTAGGGAAAATTAAAGGGAAATATCCTAAAACTTCCAGGAAATCTCCACCAATGAAGCAAAGAAAAAAAATGCCTCTGTTATTCTGTGAGCAAAAAACCAAAGTGGGTTGGGGGGTCTCAGACAATTCACTCATATGATTGCAAAAATAGAAACTCCGGAGTGGAGAGGGTGCAGGTCAGGCTGAGTGACCCACCCCTCCGTGCACTAATCTTTGTGCACCAGGCCCCTACTGCTGAGATAAGAGACCATGAGCATGTCCTACTAGAGACATTGCATGACTGGCCCTGCTTTTAAGGGACTATAAGGTCCCTCTGGCTGCTGTGAAGAGCACAGACTGAGGGGAAGAGCTGGAACAGGAAGAGAAATTAAGAGGCTCTTAGAGTGATGTGGGGTCGCCACAAATACCCATCAGACTGCGGTATGGGAAGTGGAGAGAGGGGATTGTAGATGATAAAGCCTTCAACGAATCTGTTAAACACATTTGTGTGTGTTTTTTACTTAGGGGAGTGAGGACTGGAGAAGCAGATGTAGAAGGAGGCGAGGTGAGAAATGTGTGTGCCTTATGTGAAGAATATTCAGTAGTACCTCGAGATATGAGTTTAATTCGTTCCGTAACGTTGAGGTGTGGGAAACTATGAGACGCTCGAGTAGCGGTAAACTGGTGGGTCGTGTGCAGCCGGCCGATCCGTGCGATGACTCCTATCTCAAATGTTGCTCGTATTTCAAAGCAAAAATTGCTCACTCAACAGCTCGTATCTCAAAAATCTCGTATGTTAGGGTACTCGTATCTTGAGGTACCGCTGTACATTTAACATGTAAGCGGCATGTGTTAAATAGGAAGGGGAATGATCCAGGAGGAATTTTAAGAGGAAAAGGTAGGAGAAAAAAATGGCTGAAGTGGAACACTTGAGCACTGAGCCTTTCGAAAGCATTGATTAAGCAATTACTCTGTGCCAGGCACCGTCCCAGGGAGATTAAAAACCAAACACACAAAACGCCCGTTCTTACAAAGCTTACTGCTAACGATCAGGGAGAGACAGTAAACACACTGAGTAAACCGATGCCGTGTCAACGCACAAGTGTTAGAATATATACTTGAGATTTAAACAAATTTGGAAGTAAAGAGGAAAACATGGCACCGTTGCCCGTTGCTATACGATGATGCTGTAAACTCGTTTAGTTTTCTTTTCCATACATTTTCCTGCATTTTAATTCTTGCTCAAAATGGTGCACTTATTTCATAATGAGACTGAGGTAACGAGGCGATTATTGGGCCAATCGGACAGCATCCACACATGCGCTTTTCACTGGCATCAGACGCACGGCCCTCCCAGCCTTGCCCTGCTTCTCCTGCAGGCTTCCTCTCAGCCTCTGCGCTCATTCCCGCAGTGACCACGCGAGCCCAGCTCTGGCTGGGGACCTTCTACTAGGAGGGCCCAACCCACATAAAATCCCAGGTGAGAGAGCAGGTCAAGGTGGAACGGGGGTAAAAACCTCGCTTCCATCCAGTTACATCGTGTGCTTTTCTCACCAGCTCCTAGTGCTGTGAGCTCAATGGCACGGAAGGTAATGGCTGGTTATGTGCATTCATGTGCCTTTACATAAAACAGGAGGCCAGATTAGCCGAAGTTCAAATTAACATCTATACACCAAAATTATGCCACATGTGCAAGTACACACATACACATACACACAAGAGTACATACACAGAACTTATGGAGCAACATAAATACTATAACCAAATTTTCCCAATGCTTGACCATCTTAAAGGTCTTAAATAAAAAGAATCATGCCGAAACCGGTTTGGCTTAGTGGATAGAGCGTCGGCCTGGGTACTGAAAGGTCCCAGGTTCGATTCTGGTCAAGGGCATTACCTGGGTTGCGGGCACATTCCCAGTAGGGGGCGTGCAGGAGGCGGCTGATCGATGTCTCTCTCTCATCGATGTTTCGGGCTTTCTATCCCTTTCCCTTCCTCTCTGTGAAAAATCAATAAAATATATTTAAAAAAAAAGAATCATGAACATAGGTGCATATAGAATTGAGAATTCATATGGTGGGTATGGTTAAGTAGGGCCAGATACAATACTAGTTACATGCCACTGAAACTGTCTCTCAATTGTTTTGGTTCTTGTTCACTTAATTCCTAAGTTTCCTCTTTGTTAAAGCTATGTGGTCAGTGAAAATAGGAAATCCATGTGTTCTTTACATGTCAGAATCTTAAAAAATATAACAAAACAAAAAAATTACAAAAATCCTAGGGAATAAGGAGGGGAGGGAGTTCAGTATTGTTTTGGAATCTTTTATAGTTAAAAAAAATCTTAAAATATCCCTTATCATTGCACATCACTTCTGAACCAACCGCCGTGTCTGAGAATGCCTTCTTAGACTAGCCAGTCCCATTTATTCTGCCCAGTCCTGGGGTTGGGGTGAGGCCAGGACTCAATGGTGGAACTGGGTGGCTGTGAGAGCAGGTAGCTTCCAGAAAGACTTACAGTGGGACACTCCCCAAATCCTCTTCTACCCAATCCCATTTTTGAGAACCTCCACTCCTTTCAAACTTTGCCCGAAGGTGGCAGATGCAAACCCAATGTGGAGTCAAATGAACTCCTCACTGTCCCTTTAGTTACACAGACCCGGCTTCTTGCAATCGCTGCTTGCACACATTTGGCGTGAGCCAAGGACCACCCTTGTCTGCAATTTCTGATGGTGACAGGATGGGGTCATTTGCCACACGTGGTTCTGGGCATCCCCTCCCTCTTTGTGACGCATACCAAACATGTACAAGTGTGCCTAAACACACACATGCAAACATGCAACACATATGAATGGATGTAGGGTTTTCACCCCGAGTATTTATGGTGCACATGTGAAAGGATTCATAAAATATATACAGATTAATCAGATATAGATTTCATTTATACATTATTTGATGTCTCGTACATATTTGGTTCTTCAAACAAAACATAGACGTACGAACGATGCTGTATCTGTGCTTCTTTAGATGAGACAGTCTCTCTCAGAACAGTGCCATGATTACTACCACTAGGTTTTATAGAGCATTCTAAAAAATAGATTCGTTTACCCTCTTTTTGACAAATTTTCTGTCTTTCCCAAAACCCAGGCCTTCAATTAGTGTCAAATAATGTAGAGCTACTTGCAAAAGGGACTGAATTGTCCAGGTTTCGTTTCCTCCGTGCAGGGGAAAGCATGTTTTTAAATGTCTAATAAAGCTCTTTGAATGTGTAGTCACAGATGTTATTTCCAAGGCCCGGATTTAATTTCTGGTTGATTTGGAGAGTTGTATTTTTTATGCAAAGGCACATCAAGAGAACAAACTATGCAAATAGAAGACAGAGATTACTGCGGGCCCCGGTGACATGGCAGAAAATGTGCTTTCCAGTGATTGAAAAGCAAAATGGCAAATGCTAAGAAAAGAAGGCATTATATAACGGCTCACAGCAGGTACAAATAGAGTGACCTTGATATAATCCTACCTTATCAGTTCTGACTTCTGATTTCCTTACACCCAAGAACGAGAGCATGACTGGAATTGTAATACGGACGTACAGGAATACAGCTGGCGACAAAACCCAGTGTGGCTATCAAAACGAATTTAAAATCTGTTGGGTAACGTTGCAACTCTGCCCAAAATGTATATAAAAGTGAGAAAGCTATAACGTATCTATGAAGAATTGTGGAGGATCTCTGAACTGCTTACCTGTATAACAAAGTGATTTTCAGCTATAGTATGTAACGATAACATGCAAATTATGTGCAAATAATTGATATGTAAAATTATGTTTTACATATTTACATGTAAATGTTCACATTGCACGTACACATCTTACATACATTATGTGTAAATATAATTCTATTGCATGTATATATAATTCTATTGCATGTAAATAAAGTCCTCATTACTAAGACACATCAAAGCCCCATTGGCTAACACAAATTAAAAATAAAAGACACCCGCTGTGAGGAAAACCTAATGTTATTTTCTCTCAGTTTATCACTACCACAAGGTAGTGCATTTATGAGTGCGGATACACACAGTAGGTGCTAAGTAAATATTAGCTTTAGCTTTTTTTTTCTTACGGGGCGAGGGGCGGGGGATCCCCAGAAAGTTGCAGTGTTTTAAAGAATGCTAATCATCTAGAAAGTGAGAATTCTTATTCAACTGTGGTGGGAATATACTCAAGAGCAAAACTGCTGGGCCATAAGCTAGGCATATGCCGAGCTGTGGCTGATACTGCCAGAGATTTTTTTTTAAAGTTATTGTACCAACTTACACTCCAACAAGTAACATATGACTTCTGCCAGCTCCACAGTCTGCTTACCACTTGCTATTGTCAGTCATTCCGATTTTAGACATTCCGAGGGATTTTTCCTTCTTTTTGCTCATTGTGCTTCCAATTTGCATTGCTCTGGTATATTCTTTAGATAAGTTGTCTACGTGTTTGTTTGTGATTTGATTATTCCTTTTTGTGAAATGTCTGTTCATACATTTCATCTACTTTTAAATTAAGTTGTCAGGTTTTCCTGTTGATTCATTTTTTTTGGTCTTGGATATAGATGTTTGTTAGGTGTAAGCATTGTCAATACCTTCTCTAAGTCTGTGGCTTCATTTTAATACAATTCCATTCGTCGCGTTTTGTTTGATGGGTAGCGGCAGTCTGCATGTTCCCCTCACTTGGTGAACTGGCCGGCCTCTGCCAGTTGCTCTGTCCTCCTCGGCAGCTCTCTTCCTCTGCATTCTGGGTGGTAACTTGGCCAACTCTGTCTAGACACGCTGGTCTCCTCAGACCCTCAGCTCCATCTGCTAAATGCAAGGCGTGCGCTGGGCTCTGAATGGATTCCCTTCGGGTGCCGGGCCCAACTCTTCCAAGGCTGGGGCACGGCAGACTTCCCCTAGACCAGCGGTTCTCAACCTGTGGGTCGCGACCCCTTTCACAGGGGTTGCCTAAGACCATCAGAAAACACATATTTCCCATGGTCTTAGGAACCAACACACCGCTCCTCAGTGTAGCAAAGTGTAGCAATATAGTTTACTGTTGTCCTATGAAGACTGTTACCCATTGTACACCACGATTCAAGACATTTCATTTATTTGTAATTAGAAATAAATATTTTACAATATATAATTACATAGTTTTTGTGATTAATCACTATGCTTTAATTATGTTCAATTTGTAACAACAAAAATATATCCTGCCTATCAGATATTTACATTACAGTTCATAACAGTAGCAAAATTACAGTTATGAAGTAGCAACGGAAATAATTTTATGGTTGGAGGTCACCACCACATGAGGAGCTGTATTAAAGGGTCGTGGCATTAGGAAGGTTGAGAACCACTGCCCTAGATGGTTTCCCTCAGAGGTCACTGCTTTGATGCTTGATGTTGAAAATCAGTGTGTTAGCCTGGTTTGGCTCAGGGGATAGAGCATCAGCTTGTGGACTCAAGGGTCCCAGGCTTGATCCTAGTCAAGGGCACATGGAACTGAGCCTGTATTTTATTGTTGTAAGTATAGATGTTATTTATTTTTTTCATTATTGGGGTGACACTAGTTGGCAAAATCACGCAGGTTTCCAGAGCACAATTCCACAAGGACACCGCGCTGTGTGCTCACTGCCCAAGGCCAGGTCCATCAGCATCTACCCCTGTCCCCTCCCCCGGAGCCTTCGGAATCATGGGTAAATCAACACGTCTAAGTGTCAGTGAAAATGCTGATGTTGTTTTTCCTGAGATTGGAGGAAAGTTGGTTTGTTCTAGAAAATGACGATCAAGTCTACTGACCCTGCATGGTGGGAAGGAGAGAAGAAAGGAGAGCACAGGGAGAAGAGTGTTTTTCTTCCAAATTCCACATCCGCAGGAGGATGAGGATGGTCATGCTGGGAGGTACGCTGGTGAACTACACTTTCGACATTTGATTACCCAACAAATTCCCTCTCATTATTTATATTCACTGTAAAAACTAGTATAAAAACGTGAACTCTGTGCTGAGGTTCTAAAGAAAAACTATGGTTGTTGATATATATTTATATATATATATATATATCATTAGAGGAAAAAAAGGAGAAAAGGTCTGGCTTTGGCTGGAGGAGACATGGGCCTGGTCTTCCTTCTGACAAGACAGATCTCCACTAGCTACTGGAAGAAGGTCAAGGTGACAAACAGGAGGGAAACGAGGAAGATGATTCTGCTTGATTTAGGAAATACCAGAGGTTGGGTGTATGGGAATGTGTGTGTGTGTGTGTGTGTGTGTGTGTGTGTAAGAGAGAGAGAGAGAGAGAGAGAGAGAGAGAGAGAGAGAGACTGCTCAAATTTTATCAGAAATTAACTTTTTCCCTTTCCAAGTTAATTGGCAATTATTTTTTCTGACTATTATTTTCAAAGTAATTGTGAGATATAAACTTTAAATACATATAGGTAGTTAGATAAGTAGACAGACAGACAGGTAGATGGGTGATGTATATATAGTGTGAGCCAAATATGTATACACATACATTTTTTGATAGCTCAATTGATGTTTCTTTCTTTTTTCTTTTTCAGATTTAACCCATTGGAATGAATAATTATTCCACGTGCATATATATATATATATTTTGGGGCACCCTGTAGTTAAACATACACACTCAAGGGGAAAGACAGTTGGCTATAAACTTCACAAAATCAAGTACTTTTTTTTGAGTGACCATTCCAGACAAAATGGAAACAAAAAAAAATCACACTGTGGAAACCAGCAGAAATTGTAAGGAACGTGTATTCTTTGAGTCCCCAGACTCACTGAAGAAATAAAATATCTTATTTTTCCCTTCTTTTATCTTCACTAAATTTACACATCCGCAGCCGCCACTCGAGATCTAAACACTAGATATTGCTGTACTTGTTAGCTTAATTTTTTAAAACTTTCCATGTGATGCGTTTTTTTTTCTTACTGTCTGAACACCCTTGCCTCTGAGCGGTAACTTTTTCATTCCGCAGCCGTCTGTTCTTCGGCGATGCAGCCAAGGTCACTGCCTCCCTCCCCTCGCCCGCTGTACGTGGGCAGGGCAATAAAGCAGGTAATACTCTTACTCAATTGAGGAGCAGAGCTCATTTCTGCCGAACATCTGTGCAGCATGAATCTCCATATTACACCCCAAACACCAATTTTGGGGTAATATTATCATCTTTGCCTCTTTGCATTTTTATTTACATGGATACGGCTCAGCTGGGAGATGCGGTGGTGGAGGCCTGCATAATTTTTAATGACATGAAACGCAGGAAAAACCATGCCACTATTAGAAGAATGTCGGCTCTAAGCAATAGGATTTCTAATAAGAAATAACACGGGCATTAAATATTAGAGGGTGAGCTGCTTCCCAATTTAGAAAGTGACACTGAGGGAGGAAAACGGTTGGACCGTCAGAGGGAAAGTGAAAGCAGATCATTCTCTGTGATGATGTGGCTCCTTTTCAGCTTCTCTCCTCTCCCACCCAGAGATCTCATTTCACTGCGATTTTGATTTCTGAAATACCTAAAGTAGAATGATATCCATCAAAGACAACGGACAGCACTGGAACAAAGTGTAGCAAGCTGAGCAAGACACATGTTATTACACTAGAGGCCCAGTGCAGGAAATCCATGCACTGGTAGGGTCCCTACCTTCCCCCAGCCGGCCCCGCCCCCTGGTTGAACTCCTGGACAACTCCCAGTCGAGGGACAATTTGCATACTACACTTTTATTTTGTTACATGTAGGCTGCTCCATGTTTCCACATTTTTTGAATGAGAGCTTCTGTTTGTTCAAGCGTAGAACATTTCGATGAACATACAGGAGGAGCGCCTCTGATTCATTTGTGCTATTTTTCCCGATGATGAGTCTGAGTCAACATTTGGGGAGGGTCCAGAAATGACATAGTTATCACTATGCCAACGCTCCTGAGTTTGTGATGTATTATTAGGTGCCACTGTTCCATCCACTGGATAGAAATGGATCCTTCCACTGTTTAGCTAAGAGTACCGAAGGGTATGCCGATGCCTCTGGCTAACGTCATTCTGATAATACTAAGTACATCATCTGCAGTTTATAGTTTATAAAGGAAAAGAATCCTCTGCCTTGAGAATTGTCCAATATTATTTTCTGTTCACACACACACACACACACGATAAAAAAAAAGGAGTCTCATTTTAAAGAACTGCATTCAAACATGCAATGCCTTTTCCATTCAATCACTTATATTTTCCCTTCAGGTAGCACGTGGCTTAAAGCATTGCCAACCCTTTCAGAATGAACTGGCCTTTCTCGGTGCTCCCATAAGGCTTAATCCCTAATGGGATTTGGAGGGAAAGCTTATTAAAAGTCGACATTTTCTGTCCTCCTTCATTCACAAATGGAGTTCCTTTCAGAAATGAGCAGAAGCCTTAGCTCCTCGCAGTAATGACACACGCACGAAATGCTGTCTCTATCAAGTCCCCGGATCCTCGCTAGGTGATGGGGAGATACGAGAGCATCTTAGAGGGCGGCAAACTAAGGACAGCTCTGTGCTGGTTCTCCTTTAAGTCCTACAGCTTTGCCTGGTTATGTAAGACTCTGCCAGAGAAAAGCACCAAGGAATTATAAACCAGGAAACAAACTTCCTGGGAGCCGAGCCTCCTGTAATTAGTCACGGAGCTTCGGCGGGGAGAGCCGCAAATGTGAACGAGGCCGAGGTGCTCAGCTCTAATCAAATCGGTCTATATGAGGCCAGTCCCTCAGAGACAGAACTCTGCTTGCATGGGCATGATCTATTTTATGGGGCCCCCAGGAGAAATAAGTCAGTTTTAAATAAAAATTAATGGGTTATTTCCATTGATCAGCTTAAGCCGCTGTGGGTGAGGTCTCCATGTGCTCTGAGCTATGAAGTCAGAGGCTGCGGCCTATCTTACGCCATTCACATCCTGTGTTGCCCTGGCCAGTGTAGCTCAGTTGGTGGGGCAGAGTCCTCTGCACCAAAAGGCTGCCAGTTTGATGCCCAGGTAGGGCCATGCGGGAGGCAGCCAATCAATGTTTCTCTTGCTCTCGCCCTCTCTCTTCTCCTCTTTCTCTAAAGATGGATTTTAAAAAATGACTGTCATTTACCTCTTTTGGAAGCAAAACATATAGGGATGCTGACGGATTGTTTTCCACTCTAGGGGCTTCTGATTATCATTGCTTCCCCAACTGCTTTTTATTGTCTTACTGAAGAGGCTACTTCAAATTTATCTAAATGGGGAAAGAAGTCTGAGCACTTTCTTGCAAAGACATTGAGACAGGGAGATCCGCTCATCCGTTCGCATCCTTCTGAGAGCGTGGGGGCAGAAACAGATCAACAACAACAAAAATGATAGCAAACATAACATAAAACCAGACATCCTGTAATTCACCAACACAGCGCGTTAAAAGTGAGAAGCACAGGCGTCATCTTCTCTATGGATTTTAGTTGTCTCCACACAGGTGAGTAGTCACGTCCCAATGTGGCCGCGGATGCTTTTCAGAGGGAAAGGCTATTTACGTTCCCGGGCCAGGGAAAGGGTTGGAGTCTCTGAGTGATGTTTGCAGGCTTTATGGAATAATAAAATATTCAGTGAATAGATTATAAAGCACTTGATAAAACTTTAGAGGCATGTAAATACCAGGCGGTGCAGTTTGCTGGGCAAAGGAAGTGCGCATGTGTGCGGATGTCCACCTTCCGCCTCTAGCAGCTTCCTTGGTCTTTTTGGGCAGGAAGCAGGAGTGGGGTCAGAGATCAGAGGTCATTGCCACAGTTTCCCTCCAAAGAACGAAAGCAGCATGACTTACCCTACAATCCCTCTGTACTGTAAATGCGAAATAATAACTGTCACTGCCAGTTAAAACATTTTTATTATATTTATTTTTATTGCCTTCAGAGAGGAAGAGGGGGAGAGAGAGAGAGATAGATACATCAATGATGCGAGAGAATCCTGGGTCGGCTGCCTCCTGCACACCCCACACTGGGGATCCAGCCCACAACCCGGGCCTGTGCCCTGACAGGGAATCGAACCATGACTTCCTGGTCCCTAGGTCGATGCTCAACCACTGAGCCACACCAGCCGGGCCAAACTCTGTAAAAGGCGAGCGCTACTTTGAAGTCCCAGGCCATTGGTATTAAATCCTCATGCGTGCTGTTGTTTTGATTTCTTTTTCGCATTAATTTTCTCGGAGACACCTTGTCTATCTCATCTCTCCCCGTGGTGTTTCTGCAGTAACTCGTGCCACGGAGTGGAAATGTACAGCTTGTTCCTGTGTTGCTGTAAATGGCATTAAAACGCAGTGATGGCCGCAGGCAGGTCACGGATGCAGAGGAAGAGGCAGGAGAAGGCGCCAGAGGAGCAGGCAAGGGGCAGGCGCTGGGCGAGGGGCCTGTCGGGGGGTGGCAGACGGACCCTTTGAAGCTAATGAGCGGGGATGTCCTGGGGCTGCCGCCACCTTCGGGGGACGGGCGCTGAATGAGAAGCAGGCCGCCTCCTCCTGCCGGAGACAGATAAGTCTGCCAATTGAGCCGGCAGCGCCCGGACAGCCCCCGGCGCCGGCGGTGTAACAGCCACGGACGGCAGCTGAACGATCAGAAACGGAGCGTGTTTGACAGGAAAGTGGAGCCAGGACGGTGCCCCGTCAAACAAGGTGTCTGATCACTCAGGGCGTCGCGTTTCCCCTCATTGCCAAGTTCAAGACTAATTTCATGGCTGACATCTTCGTTTCCTTCTCCTCCTGTCAAGTTTCCAAACTCCCAGAGGCACGTGTATTGGACGCGTTTCACTGTTAGCTCCTTGTCTAACGGGGGCCAGGATACAAAGAATGCGACGCCCACCCCCCGTTCCCCCTGTGTTCGATTCGATTGCCCCCTCATTTATGAAATCTGCTCCATTTATTTTTTAATTTTTAAAAAATATATTTTATTAATTTTGTTTACAGAGAGGAAGGGAGAGAGATAGAGAGCTAGAAACATCGATGTGAGAGAGACATCAATCTATCAGCTGCCTTCTGCACGCCCCCTACTAGGGATGTGCCCGCAACCAAGATACATGCCCTTGACAGGAATCAAACCTGGGACCCTTCAGTCTGCAGGCCGACGCTCTATCCACTGAGCCAAGCAGGTTTTGGCTGCTCCATTTAAACACCCACTCCCCGCACATCTCAGGTTTGGAAGAAGATCTTTAGTCCAACATCGATCAAACGTGAGTGCCTTCCAGATCCTTCTCCCCGTTCTGTCCTGGAGCCTATCCAGCTGTTATCCGTTCTTAGCCTTAAGCACCCGTATGATAGATGGGACTGTCTGGATGGGGCTGATATAAAGCTGAATAGGAAATGTCACCGTTTTTAAATATGCTCACAGAAAATTAACCTAACTGGAATGTGAAGGAAATGGAACTCATCTGCGATTGCCTTCCATATTAAACAGGTAAGACTTAACTTCCTGACTGGGGTAAGCCCCGTGGATCTTCGCTGCCTAGTTCTCGGAGCCTGGGTACTAACGCATCCACCCCCCGACAGGCCCCTCGCCCGGCGCCTGCCCCTCGCCTGCTCCTCTGGCGCCTTCTCCTGCCTCTTCCTCTGCATCCGTGACCTGCCTGCGGCCATCACTGCGTTTTAATGCCACTTACAGCAACACAGGAACAAGCTGTACATTTCCACTCCGTGGCACGAGTTACTGCAGAAACACCACGGGGAGAGATGAGATAGACAAGGTGTCTCCGAGAAAATTAATGCGAAAAAGAAATCAAAACGCAGGCTTTGAGGGATCATTTTATTTTATTATTTATTTATTATTTATTTTTTTAATATATTTTATTGATATTTTACAGAGAGGAAGGGAGAGGGATAGAAAGTCAGAAACATCAATGAGAGAGAGACATCGATCAGCCGCCTCCTGCACGCCCCCTTCTGGGAATATGCCCGCAACCAGGATACATGCCCTTGACAGGAATCAAACCTGGGACCCTTCAGTCCACAGGCCAAGGCTCTATCCACTGAGCCAAACCGGCCTCAGCTGAGGGATCATTTTAATTCGTGGGAAAGCTGACGTTCTTCCCGTGAATTTTGAGAATAAGTATCCAACAGCTGCCACATGGGTAACAAGCCCCGCGTTGGAGCTGCAGCGTGGGGCGCCGCGCAGTGAGGGATATTGATAGGACAGTCATGCGATGTGACTGGCGGAGTAATTGAATTCACACAACTCGTTTAACTGGTCGGGGAACTCTAATGGCTTCCGGAGGGACGCAGGCATGTCTCTTTCCTGAGCCGCTGCTCGCCGGGATTGCTTCGGGAAGAGAATGAGCGGGGACACTTCGCAATCTCGCGTTCGGGGAAAAGACATTTCTTTCCGTGTCACCGCTGGTTGCTTTGCAGAGGCGGGGCCTGTGAGATGGAGATGTTTTGTCGATGCCAGAAACCTTCAGATCTCGCCACGTTACGGGATCTGAAACTCAGACGGACAGAATCCAAATGCAGTCTCCTTGTCACTGGACTCACTCGTTCAATTCTTCGTGAAGGCAGCAGGTGGATTTCTGTTTAGCAAGATTCCATTAAGGAATGAAAGCGCTCTAAACCAGTGGTTCTCAACCTTCCTAATGTCGCGGCCCTTTCATACAGTTCCTCACGCTGTGGTGATCCCCAACCATAGAATTATTTTCGTTGCTGCTTCGTCACTGTAATTTTGTTACTGTTAATGAATCATCATGTAAGTATCTGTGTTTTGCGATGGTCTTAGGCGACCCTGCTAGCGGTTCTCAACCTGTGGGTAGAGCCTAAGATCATTGGACAACACAGATATTTACATTACGATTCATTAACAGTAGCAAAATGACAGTGATGAAGTAGCAATGAAAATAATTTTATGTTTGGGGGTCACCACCACATGAGGAACTGTATTAAAGGGTCCCAGCCTTAGGAAGGTTGAGAACCACTGCTCTAAACTCTTGCCTCCATTCTTTTCTTCTCAGAAGTGACTTATGGTTTCCGCTTTGTCCAAAGTCGGATCAATGTGGCTTACCCAGCATGCTTTACACTGTCTTAGGCCCAACATTTGTTCAGTGTGAGTGAATTCTGTAAATGAAATGATATATTTGTAATTTTATAGGCAACTATGAAATGATATGATTTCCCATTTCATTGAGATATAATTGACACACAGCACTGTGTAATTGAAGGTGTACAGGATATCGACTTGACGTATATATTGAGAAATGATTATCAATGCTTTAACATTCATCATCTCATATAGATAAAAAACATAAAAAGAAAGAGTAGAGATAAATCATAATAAGACACAGGATGTTCCTGTTTTATGCCACAATATTATAATACAAAAAACTGGGCAGGGTTCAGTTTGCATTGGAGTTTGTCCCTCAAATAAACTAACCAGTGGGATGTGAATGCAATCATTTGTTATGAACCATTTAATGGATTTATGCCTCCGTGGCCAGAGATACTTGGGGCTGCCTTCATTGTGAGAAACGCAACTCAACAAAACTGTCTCATGCACCCAGCTCGCCGTGGGTGCATGGCGCTGAGTCCTCACTGCATTCCTGACAGTGTCAGCGGATGAGGAGCAACCAGGCAGACATTGAAAGAAGGAGGAGATGAAGACCGAGTCTAAGAAGACAGAAGGAAATGCATGTGGCAGTTGGCAGCTGTTTAATAAAAACTCCCTGTTTAATACAAATGGGGAGTGGAGAATTGAGACTGAGAGATACCTAGGCCCTTACATACTACACACAGACACACACAGGCACAGATGTTGCTATTACTCAGTGAAATATTCTATATTCATGACTTGAAGTTGCAAACCACCATCTCCCCCCACCCCACCACCACTCTATCCTTAGCTCAGGATGGCTGTTAGCCTTATTTGCCAGAACTTCCGGTCCCCTATTTTACGGCGCCCCACTCTATGCCTGCGTATTAAATTTGGTCATTTTCTCTTGCCAATCTGTTTCATGTTCATTTGATTATCAGTACTGATGGAAGAAGTTACAAGGATAAAAGGAACCTTCTTTTTCCTCCCCTAGAGTTCCACAGGTACGTATGTTTCTTAAGACTCGCCCAGTTGTAAAGATACACCCTTTCACCATATACAAATTTTGCTCAAACGAAAAAATAAAATCTTGCAATTTTGTTTTACTCCGTGAAGTTATTTACAATGTATTTTTTCTCTTGCTAGCATTTCTGTTGTATCTAACGATTTTTTAAAGTTTTTTTTTTTTTTTTAAATCAGCTTCTGGTAGATAGTCTCATACATTTTTATTTCATTATCATTGCTTTCATTTATTATTTATAAAGCATCACCAATGAATGTGATAGTCTACAAATAAAGTGCATGCATCAAAGACTTTGCAACTCAAAAATGAGAGATATACTGAGCCCAAGAAATGCGGTGTTGTACAGGTAGTCAACCGTCCTTTTATTTTTATTTATTTGTGAAATATATGTTATTGAGTTTTTACAGAGAGGAAAGGAGAGAGATAGAAAGTCAGAAACATCAATGAGAGAGAGACATCGATCAGCTGCCTCCTGCACGCCCCACAGTGGAGATGTGCCCACAGGCAAGGTACATGCCCCCACTGGAATCGAACCTGGGACCTTTCAGTCCGCAAGCTGACGCTCTATCCACTGAGCCAAACCGGTCTCGGCTCAACCATCTTTTTAGTTCACATCCGTTTTCTCGCTGCTCTATCTTCTGCTTTTCTCCTTGCATTTTTCCAGTTAGGCTTAAACACATTGCAGAGGTGGCTCTTTAGAGAGCTCTGAGAGGAAAGTTCACAGATGACTTAAGGGCTGCACATGAGCCTGCAGCCTCGGGGATTTCCAAAGTACAAAGCAATTCAATGTCCTTGTAAGCAGGTAAATGCAAGACAATGGGTCCGAGTGGAGAAATCCTTTGTGTTAAATACACCAAAAGACAGCAGTGGGAAGTGCATCTGAACATTTACTTTTATACTTCTTCAGGACAATTCCTATCTGTCTTATGTATATGTAATATGTGCATGCATATATGTGTACATGCATATGTACATATACACATATTCTTATGCTTAAATATTCCTAAGTCCTGTTCAATACTGTCTTGGTATTTCATTAGACATGTCCTATTTTCACTGAGTGAATTTGAATTTGTAAATGTAGTATTTGCAAGGTTAAAGTTATTTACATCTCTTTTCTCAGTTTCCCTATGCATATAATCGAGATAATAGCAGAAAGTGTCTTCGAGTTTTGCTTTTTATGCCTTTCTAGTGGACAGACTGACACATTGCTATCCTATACAAGTTTTCTGTTTGTATCCAAATGATTAAATGTATCTTAACATTTCAACAATATTGTTGTTCTTTAAGTTTGTTGGTTTTGTGAACAGTTTCTGCTTTCTCTTCCTGCTTGTAGCCTCAGATCTTAAAAAGGAGGCTTTTAAAATCCATGTTTATGTCCACAGGAATGATTCGCTTTATGGAGCAAACTTGAAAGAAAATTAAAAGTAGAATAAAACAGAACTGCTTTGTCTGGTACTTTGCTTTTCATCTAAGAAGCTGTGTTTTCTCTATTTTTTATGAGTTCAGGATGAGAAAACATAACTCAGAGCTTCAATAATTTATTGTGTGAGTTCTTTAAAAAAAACAGACACCTCACACAGCTTGAATTTCTAGTGGATCACAGCTAGGGGAGACACGGATGGAGAAGACATAGATGACAGCTTAGCCATTACCTTTTGTTTATTTAATTATCTCAATCTCACTCCTATAGAGAGATAAAACAGCCTCTGGAAAATGTATCCCCAAAGATACCCTATATAATAAAAGGGTAATATGCAAATTGAACGAACAGCAGGATGACCGGTTGCTATGATGCACTCTGACCACCAGAGGGCAGATGCTCAACACAGGAGTTGCTCCTGGTGGTCAGTGAGCTCCCGGGCTGATGGCTGGCGAGTCCGTGGCCCGCCTTTGAGGCAGCGCTAAGGATGTCGAACTGGGGCTTAGGCCCGCTCCCCACAAAAAGCAGGCCTACGCTGGCAGTTGGACATCCCCCCGAGGACTCCTAGACTGTGAAAGGGCACAGGTAGGTCTGAGGGAATCCCTTCCCCACTGAGTGCACGAAGGTCATGCACTGGGCCTCTAGTTCTCCATAAACCATGAAGCATCCTCGGTCGGACCAGGCCCTTCGGTTACCTGCATGTAAGCCAGCGTGGGCATCACAGCAGGCTTACGTTAACCTGAGCCACCTGTGGCCGGATCATTCTCTCCACGGTCTGCACGCCTGGGAGCACGGTCATCCGGGTCCTCTTCTCAGATGGGGAGCTGGTTTTCCCCCCTTTTGTCCCTCAGGGACGATGCCATTTTGTGCAGGCTGCATTTTCTCTACAGAAAGTACAGTGGTACCTCGAGATACGAGTGCCCTAACATACGAGATTTTTGAGATACGAGCCTTTGAACGAGCGATTTTTGCTTTGAAATACGAGCAACATTTGAGATAGGAGTCATCGCGTGGATCGGCCGGCTGCACACGACCCACCAGTTTACCGCGACTCGAGCATCTCATAGTTTCCCACGCCTCAAGGTTACAGAATGAATTAAACTCATATCTCAAGGTACCACTGTACTTCTGAGCATCTACCCTCAGGCTCCGAGCTGGGCTTTAGGGAGACATTGATGGAAAACATTCAGACTTCACATGTGGCGGGTAGTGGAGAGTATACGGGCAAACGGATGTGTGTCAGCGAGCACGCTCTGGGTTAGCATAAACATATGTACCATGTGCTACGAAGCATGGTCGCATGAAATGGCCTGGGAGATGAGATAAAGTAACACTCAGACATCTTTATTGAGGCGCGGTTGTCTTTTTT
The DNA here is from genome assembly GCA_004026805.1 of Lasiurus borealis. Lineage (NCBI taxonomy): Eukaryota > Metazoa > Chordata > Mammalia > Chiroptera > Vespertilionidae > Lasiurus > Lasiurus borealis. The sequence continues at coordinate 8,590 of PVJN01000119.1, read as the reverse complement.
CTCCAGAGGGTAAGTGAGTAAGTGGGCTGATTATGGAAAACCGTATAATTTTGTCAGGTGAAGAGGGAGGATTGGATTTACAGGAACGGCGTGTGCTAAAGTCAAGAGCTTGCAATCGCTGCTTCGGAAACGGTCCGCAAATCATTTCGTGCGTCTGAGACGATATCCTCAGAGCTGAGCCACAGGGCTGGCCTGAGACCGTAAAACTCAAATGTGTGAGTGTCATCCTGGGGAGTTTAGAAAGACAAAGGGGATATTCATTTTAATCAAGGACTAAGCAAAGCAGCAGCGAGACTAGTCTGGTAGCTGATTCACGGATGCACCTGAGGCAGGTGACACAGGAAGCAAAAAGATCTCTTGTTTTAAAGATCATAAATATTTAGTCATAAGCAAAGATAATGCCTATGGTCACAGAAGAATGGAACATTCAAAGATAAATTTGTAAAAGCTTGGTGATCAGTTGAAGGTATGCGATCAGGTGGAGGAACTGGTTTTCTGACTTTGATGGTTGCCCTATGAAATCACCATCTGCCAATGTAAGCCACCAAGAAAAAGGAGATTATTTGGGGAATAAATAAATAATTATTTTGGGAATAAATAATTTGAGTGCATTTATTCAGGAGAAATTTACTGAGCATTTACTGTGCGACAGAGACCTAACCCTTTCAGAAGACACTTCCTGGTGGAAGAAATAGGCAAATGTGTGTGTGTGTATGTATGTATATATGTATGTGTATGTATGTGCATATATATATATATATATATATATATATATATATATAAAGTAAATATTTCTGGTGGTGATGTGTAGAATGGCTAAAAGAAACTAGGGAGTTTGGGAGTGTTGCATAGTTGTAGTTTAATGTGATATTGTCAGAGCTCATTAAGAAGAAAATATTAGAGAAAAAGCATGGGCCAGGTAAACTCTATCTAGGATGAGGGGGGCATTGAACATCCCTTCTGTGAGGTACCCCTGCTCACCTATTTACTGCCATCTCTATAACGACTTGATTTCTAGAAGTAGCTAGAATCTACGCTAAGAGCAGAATAACCTGAAATCCAAAACAGGGTAAAAATTGGTCTTAAGGGTCACACGATAAATGTTCTCTTATGATCTAGGTCAGGATTTCCGAACCTCAGCACCATTGACAACCGGGGCTGGATAATGCTTTCTGTGGGGACTGCCGTGGGCATTGTGGGATGTGTAGGAGGATCTCTGGCCTCTGTCCACCTCCCTCCCCAGCTGGGACCATGAAAATGTCACAAGACATTGTCAAATGTCCTCTGGGCTCAAAGGTTGCCAGATAACAATGCAGAATATCCACTTGAACTTGAATTTCAGACAACCAAAAACTGTGTTTTGAAAACATTCATTGAAACACATCCCAAATATTTCATAGAGCAGAGTTATACTAAAAAAAATGTTTAAAAATGTTTATCTGAAGTTCAAATTTAACTGAGCATCCTACATTTTAATTGTAAGTCTGGCAATTCTACTTGTGTTTTTTTGGGGGCAGACAGGTTTTGGATGGAGCGTACGATTGGCTCCATTTTGTGAGAACCACTGATCGAGGGTTATATTAAAAATTAAAATAATGGCCGAAACCGGTTTGGCTCAGTGGATAGAGCATCAGCTTGCGGACTGAAAGGTCCCAGGTTCGATTCCAGTTGGGGGCATATACCTTGCTTGCGGGCACATCTCCACTGTGGAGTGTGCAGGAGGCGGCAGATCGATGTCTCTCTCATCGATGTTTCTGACTTTCTCTCTCTCTCCCTTCCTCTCTGTAAAAAATCAATAAAATACATTTTAAAAAATTAAAATAATGTGTTTTAGGCATAATTTTGACATTGCCAAGTGTTCAAGCATTTAGCTCCATGGGTCATTGTCGCTATTAAAATAATTATTTTGTCTGTTCTAACCTCTCTGGTAGGGGAAAATCAGAGCAAATGGTCCCCTCAGTGTCATATGGGGTCTCGGTTCTTGAAGGATTTTGAGTTTTGAAAGCTGCAAAGACTTCAGGGTTCTGAGCACCCGTTAGGCTGCAGATATGCAAATGATGGATGGACATCAGACCCCCTATGACCCTCAGGGTAGCACAGACATGGGAACATGCGTCTGCCTCCTGAGCGAGGCCTACGCACAGCCACGTCAACGCCCCGGGGCACCGGGTGGCACGGTTTAATCTGCTCCGGGCCCGGGCCGCGGAGTCCTGCCATTGATATAATCGTCTTCTGACACTTACAGGTCTCCAGACGACACAGCGAAGGAAGATAAAAAGACAAGGTGAACTTGTGTTTGCCCTCTCATTAAATTTTGCAAGCTGCTGTGTTTAAGTTTCTATTTTATGGACCACTTAGGCAACTATTAACCTTTAAATTCATTAGCATTTTTATTTCAGACTCTACAAGAAGACACGGACCAAAATAGAACAAGTGATGGTGGGGAGTTCTGACTTTGCAACTGATACTCCATTGTTCAAAACACGTTTTCCCTCCTACCCTAGGAAGGCGCTACTCTCGCAAGGAACCCACCCATTCTAGCTCTCCTTTGAAACTGGCTCTATCTTTTATTAGAACAAATTAAAGTATGGCAGTGAGAACACTGTGTTTCCCTCAGATAAATGTTAGGGAAGAGCTGATGATGACCTATTACTCCTAAATTGAAAGATGATGAAGACTTAAATGAGCAGAGAGAGACTTGTGTAAGCAAAATAAACTTGAACCTATGTGTTTGGTAAGACGATAAGTCAATACATAGAGCTTTTAAATTTTGATTGAAAACTGTGCAATGGCTAGAAATGGTTTTTCAGAACATGGAAATTTTAAGCAGGTAATGACTGGAAAATATAAAATGCTATGAATTTCCTTTAACGTCAGTAAACTAGTAACGTTCTTGCTTTCTGTGGGGAGAACCAAGATGTCATAATTTTCAGGGTTAGCACACTGAAAAATAATTTTAAAACTACATGAACATCATCATTCTTAAAATATATTTTTGGCCTCCTGATTATTTTTGCTAATTTGATGCCAGTCTGTTAGACTTTGGACATGAAAACAAAAATTCACAGGTTTGAGAAGTTCCTTATAGATTGTTGTCATTTAGCATCAAGTAGCTACAATACCCCCAGCTCACTGCACATGCAGAGGAACGACATCTGTTTCACTGTGTGTCCTTTTTACCCACTCTCACATACAGGATGTAACTTAAACACAGAATTCTTGAACCATCCTATATAATAAAAGGCTAATATGCAAATTAACCAAACAGCAGAACGACTGGTCGCTATGATGCACAATGACCACCAGGGGGAAGACACTCAATGAGTAGCTGCCGCTGGCAATCAGTGTGCTCCCACAGGGAGCTCCAATCAGCCAGAAGCCGGCTCATTCCAGCAAGTGCAGTGGTGGTGACAAGAGCCTCTCCCACCTCCGTGGCAGAGCTAAGGATGGCTGACTAATGGGGAGTGGTCCTAAGCCATCAGCTGGACATCCCCCGAGGGCTCCTGGACTGTGAGGGCACAGGCCAGGCTGAAGGACCTGTCCCTGCTGAGTGCACGAATTTCACGCATTGGGACTCTGGTATAGGATATAACTTAAAAAATAAAATTCTTCTGCCATTAGTGAACCTCCCCTGTCCTCTGAGTCTGAAATAAAAAGATAACTGAAGCAGACCTCCAGATGAAAGGTTTGGGTAGAGAGAAGGAATTTGAAAGTGTCACTTTCTTCCTAATAATGTGTGCTTGGCAGTGGATAGGACGTACTGAATAGCAGGTGCCAGAGAACAAAGAGGACTTAGCAGGTGCTCATGGTATACAACCCATTTTCTTTATTTTATTTTATTCATTTCAGAGAGGAAGGGAGAGGGAAAGAGAGATAGAAACATCAATGATGAGAATCACTGACTGGCTGCCTTCTGCATGCACCCTACTGGGGAGTGAGCTCACAACCCGGGCATGTGACCTCCTGATTCCTAGGTCGATGCTCAACCACTGAGCCCCAAGAGTCAGCTACATCCCGTTTCCTTAAGCAAGATGCAAGAGAGCCGGGTCGTTAGGAAATCTGATGGAAACCTAAGAGGCACTGCCCACCCCGTGGTGAAAGCCAGAGAAGTGGGAGTCGAGAGGAACTGTCCCGCACTGGGTGGGTGAGTGCTCATCTGGAAGCACGAAAGCGTCAGGGTGTCTAAGCTAATGCTGAGGTCATGGTTGGGGGGGGGGCAGAGCTCCTAGACTTTCATAGCTTAGCTGCAGAGGGGCCTGTGGAAGACCCTCAGCTGGAGGAGCTGCTTCCCCAGGATGCACTGCAAGAAGCTCAGGGCCCGAGACAGCTGTGTATGACTGGACGCGTTTGAGTGGAATGGGTACCCCTCTTTCCAGCCTTCTCTGCTCCCCACTCCAGCTAACTGGCTACTGGAGATGAATGAAAATATGGCTTCCGCCATTCCCCTGTGAAGTGGCAGATGATTCCTGGGTAATAACGGAGTTTGGAGACTTAAAGAATAAAAGGCTGATATCATCAGATGGAAAAGTACCGTCAGGACATTTTCGATGAACATGTAAGGTCTTTTTTTTATCACGTAGTTTCTGGGAGCAGACAATGGGTTAGTGGGAATTAATTTAGGAGCCTAATAATTTCTGGCTGCGACGTTCTTATTTCACTATATTGTATCCCTAGACACTACCACTCCGGCTGATCATTTTACTTAATTTAGAACTACTGTGCTACAACGAACACATATAAAACTTAATTTATTTTTCCTAATAGAGTGGACCTGATTTCAAGTTATTAAATGAGTAGCAAGGTAGATAAAATCAACTGTCTTAAATTTAGCAAAAACCCAAGTTTCTTTTGATTTAGGAAATATATTAGAGAAATAATAAACTTGATGCTTCATGTTTAAATTTCTGGTTTTGAATCCTCTGAGTGTTCCTTCAGGGGGATGGATGCTGCCCGTTGTAAATGAAGGCCAGGCAGGGTGCAATTTTTCTCCTTAGAAACGTTCAAACCCTGGACACAAAAACATTCTGAAAATCCGCCATTGTTTCGTGTGGGGCCAAACCATTTGATACGGCTTTAATTAGCCTGCAGCATCTCCGGCACAAAACAGGCTGCTGGCAGAAACACATTGTTTGAAGGGGAAACACAGCCGGTGCCGAAATGCACAGCCTCATCTTCCAGAAACACTGGGCTCCGCGCACCACCGAGTGTTTGTTGTCTTCAGCCCGCCTCTGCCTCCTTTGACTTAAAAATGTGCTTCTTCCGTTTTCCATGGAATTTCAACAGCTTTAGGAACTGGAAGTTAACTTGGAGAACTGCAGCCAACAGTGCTTTTTCTGCAAGAGTTTCCGTGTGTTATTTAAAGGAACAGCGAGCTCTTTAGGGTTCCTATAGCGTTCATCCAGGTCTTTGTGATGCTGCTTGTTCACCAATTGTCGAAAATAGGGTGCAGGGATGTGACTCTGAAATGGGGAAACTCTGCTCTTCGGAGGCCTGTTGGTCACCCCCACAGGACTCTAAGGTTATGTCCAACTCTACCCTTTGTGGCCAGAAAGGGCACTGATGCCTGGTTAGGAGGAGGATTAATGACATTGAAAAGAAAGCAGTAATCTTAGTGAGTAGATCTGGAATATTCTTAGAAAAATAACAGGTTTTGAATGTATTCTCTTGAAAACTTTATTTCACAGCTACCCTCCCAAGTTATGTTTGGTATTATGTACTTATAAGAATTATTTTCCAACTGGTTAATGTCAATATTTCCCATTTTATCAATATACTAGAGGCCCAGTACATGAAATTTATGCATGGGAGGGCAAGTCCCTCAGCCTGGCCTGCAACCTCTTCAATCCAGGACCCCTTGGGACCGCTGGCTCCTAACTGCTCACCTACCTGTCTGCTTGATCGCCCCTAACCTCTCTGCCTGCCTGCCTGATTACCCCTAACCCCTCTGCCTGCCTGATCTTCCCTAACTGTTCTCCCCTGCCAGTCTGATCACCTCTAACTGCCTCTGATTCGGCCCCTGCCACCATGGCTTTGTCCAGAAGGTTGTCTGGAAGACGTCTGGTCTATCCATTCTAATTAGCATATTATCCTTTTATTAGTATATATGATTTTTATTCTCATTATTGCATTTTAATATAATGGAACTTCTTACAAAATCTGGGTAGGTGTTTTGTGTTTTTTTAAATTATTTTTTGTTTTGTTTTTTAATCATTGGAGCCATAAAAAAAACATTAAAATTTGTTAACTGGCTTATTTAAGTCTCCACTGACAGAACAGATAATGTGAAGGAGTGCTGTAAGGATTAAATTTTAGAACCTAGTCAGGTCTCAATAAATGAGTAGCTGTTATTATTATTATTATTTTTAGCACTTCATTGTATAAACATTACGGATCCTCTTTAAGAACAATTAGAATAGTAATTGTCATTTTGTTTCACATATGTATCTGAATTTTTAATGTAACACTCACAAGGATCATATTAATAACCATAAATCCCAACCCCACTTTACAAATGGGAAAATGAAGGTCACTAACAAGTTCAATACCATTGTTCAGGGTCTAGCAGCTAGTGAATATTGAGTGTGTTTTATAAACCTACAGTCTGACTCTGTGTGTGTGTGTGTGTGTGTGTGTATACATATATTTAAAAAATATATTTTATTGATTTTTTTTACTGAGAGGAAGAGAGAGGGATAGAGAGTTAGAAACATCAATGAAAGAGAAACATCAATTAGCCGCCTCCTGTACACCCCCCACTGGGATGTGCCCACAACCAGGATACATGCCCTTGACAGGAATCAAATCTAGGACCTTTCAGTCCACAGGCCGACACTCTATTTACTGAGCCAAACTGATTTCGGCTGTGTTTATATATTGATTTCAGAGGGGAAGGGGGAGGAAGAGACAGAAACATTAATGATGAGAGAGAATCACTGATCAACTGCCTCTTGTATGCCCAACACTGGGGATGGAGCCCACAACCCAGGCATGTGCCCTGACTGGAAACTGAACTGTGACCTCCTGGTTTATAGGTCAACGCTCAATAGTGAGCCACATTGGCTAGGCCAGAGCCATCATTTTTAAGAGTTTTCATAGATGTCTACTTATCAGTCTTTTCTCCTTTTGAATTTCAGACACTCATTGAGGGGATTGTCTCACATAAATTATTAAAGGCTTCTTCATGCGTTGAGAGAAAAGCCTAGTTTTCTGTGTATAGAAGGACAGTTCTAGAAGTCTCTTGCATGATTCCTAAATCTGTGAGCACATGAGCAATATACCCCGCTTAGATGGGATTACTCTGTGGCCACATGAACACAGGGTAGCCTGATGGGAAAGTCAGGAGAAAGCAGCCACACGTGAATCAGGGTCCGCTGCTGGGACACTCAGTTCTCCAATTAACTCATCAGAAAAGCTCTCTGATCCGCATGACATGGTGTTGCCCTCTAACTACACGTGTGTTCTCTTGGACATGGAAAGGTTCAAATGCCTGTTCCCATGCTCGCCGTTTTCCTTACACATCCTGTTTGACAGTCATCCTGTAGAATTATAAATTATGCATTTTTACAGCTCAATAAAAAATTGATATGCTGCACAACAGGAAAGCTTGTAGACTAACATCAGCCAGGCCTGATTTTGTTTTAGGTCCAACTGGCGTGGGTAAATATTGGTGAGATGATAATGCGCTGTGCTCACTCCTGTACACCTCAGCTTGTCTGTAATCAGGACTGAGAAAGTTGTTGGTGTGCACCTATGTTATGATGATATCTACTTCAATCCAGGCTCAAAATCTCGATATGTTCCCGGAAGAGCGACTGATCACCACGAGTGCACAAAGGACCGAGCACACTCCCTTCAGACTGGGAAGCAGGAAGATAAATTGGCCTCAGTATTACCCCGTAAATTAGAACAGAGAGCGAGCCTCAATCATTTAACAATTTTCTTTTCCAACTTCAAAGCAAAATGGGGTCATGATGCCAGAAAATTATATTTAAAAGTCTATTTACATAGCATATGCCGGGCGTCTATTTAGAGCGTTCTGAATTTACTGCATTTGGAAAATCCTGGGTTTGGAGTTCTTACTAGACTATCAGAGCGTTCATTTCCTTCTGCCCATTTTGCTAAGTGATGGGCCCGATAAACACAGAACCCTACGAATTGTACTGATTAGAGTCTCCGTGCTCAGAATTTTTAGTCTTAATTAAGTGGGGAAGGTCATAAATTTCAGACCAGGGTCTTGAACTAGGAAGCCACAGTTAGAACGCTTGTCAGCCAATGAGATCTCTTCATTGTCTCTCTCTTTTTCCTGAGATGCAGTGGGGCTGCTCTATCCCATTGGACGTGACGGGTACAGAGTGGGTGTGGGTTGGTCGCCTTTGTTTTTGTAAGCACTAATATTTTGGAAGATAAATAGTACTGGATGCTTCATTTGCTTTGATTGTTTTTAATCTCAAGATACTCGGGAAAATTTATGATGCTATAAAGCTTGAGTTAGCTACAGCTTTTCCATTTTGATCCAAATAAGTCACAGTCATCAAAACTTCGGTAATTCAGAAACACAGTGTCGTGGCTCTGGCAACAAAAACCACCTCCC